>PVJH01004781.1:0-120592 GCA_004026705.1 Nesogale talazaci | reverse complement strand
AACTGAGGATCCCTCCAGAAGGCCTTTGTTATGTTGAAATTCTCTGGGTTCTGTAGCTAACTTCTGGCATTCCTTAGGATTGGCTACTTTATTATGCTAATGTATGTTAAAAGTCTCATTCTGACTGTTAAACAATGAAGTTAAACAATGAGCCAGAGATTTGCAGTTTTTAGTGAGAAAATATCTTTTCTCTTTTTTTATATTGGACTAATGGGGTGCCCTGATTTCAGGACTGGTACACTCACCCTCAGAGGAGGAGATGTAGCTTATCAGACAAGCTGTTTTTTTCTTGACCAACTGGAATTGAATTTGCCTGCTCAGCTATGTCTACCCACTTAGGCTCTGCCACACTTTGATCTGACTCAGGTAAATTTCCTGATGTCATTTCAATTGCTCCAAATCTATGAGTGCCCATGCTGACCCTCTGCCCCAGCCTATGAGCACAAGGCAGCTAACAGTGCAGGGAGTTCTTCTGTAGGATCTTGTGAATAGCTTTCAGGTTCTCCTCTAGTCTGGGGTTATGATCCCTGTTGGATGTTATTCTGGGAAAATACTACTTGCTGTTGTACTAGAGCCCAGCCCAACATACCTAGAGTGTGTTTCAATGCATTCTTGGTTCTCTTTATGAGTGAAACTCCAAAAACAGCCAGTTCAGAACAAAACTTAGTACCCTGATTCTAATGTTAGGACTCTGCCTCCCATTCTTCTTCATCTGAACTCCCACAATTTTCTGGTCTGGCAGCAGGAGTTCCAGGAGGATAAAACTAATTGGATGCCATCTTCTTCCATTTCCCCTATGTAATAAATTTTTAAGTCAGAGAATGAGAGGACTCCTACTTTGTTCTTTGTTTTTAGGAGTGCTTTGCTTGTCCTGGAATTCATTTCATTCCATATAAAATAGATGGTTAATTTTTCAATTTCTCTGAAAAATTGTGCTGGAATTTGGATAGGAATTGCACTGAACATAGATTGCTTTTGTTAATATTCATATATTTTTTAATAATTTTAAGTTTGCCTACCCATGAACATGAAAGCAGCAGTAAAGATATAAAAAAATTTCATTGAACAGAGTAAATCAGCTGAAGAAGACCTCTTTAAAGTGTTGAAAAGCAAGGAGGTTACTTTGAGGAATAAGGTGTGTCTGACTCAAGCCATGTCTCATATTCAATTGTCTCATATTCATGTGAAAGTTGGACATTGAGTAAGGAAGACCAAAGAAGAATCAAGGCAATTGAATCAGGGTGCCTATAACGACTATTGATAGTACCTTAGACTGCCAAAAGAACAAAATTCTGCCTTGGAGAAAGCATAGTCAGAGGGAACATCTATCCTAAATTCCCCATGTTTCCTACTCCAGTGTATATCCCCTTGTCTAGCTGGATTTGTCTGGTAGAATTGGGATCATGATAGTGGGTGGGAGAAAGCATTTGAGAACTAGAGGAAAGTTGCATATTTCAATGTTGCTACACTGTACCTTAACTGTGGGAGTGGTGTTACTGGAAGGGTGGAGGAATGGTGGAATAGAAGGGGGAAACCAATTTCAGGAATCTACATATAACCTCCTTTCTGGGGCATGGACAACAGGGAAGTAAGTGAAGGGACACATTGGACAGTGTACGATATGAAAAAGTAATAACAATTTGTAAGTTATTAAGGGTTCATGGGGGAGCAGAGGGGTGAGGGAAGGAAAATATGGGGAGCTGGTACTGGGGGCCTACGTGGAGGGAGGATATTTTGAGAGTGATGATGGCAACAAGTGTGCAAATGTGGTCTGCATACAATTGATGTATGTATGGATCGTGATGGGAGTTGTATGAGCTCCCAATAAAATAGTTCATTAAAAAAAAAGGGAGGGGGAAAAAGGAATTTAAAAGGACTCAAGTAGAAAATATTTGGAAATGAATATGGCCACATGTGCACAAATATGCTTGATACAAATGATGTATTGAATGTTAATAAGAGCTGTAAGAGCCCCCAGTAAAATCATACTTTGGCCATGTTATAATAAAACAACATCATGCTTGGTGAAGTACAGGAAAAGCCAAAAAAAAAAAAAACAGGAAGAATCTATACAAGATGGATTGACACAGTGACTGCAACAACAGTCTCAAATATAAGAACAATTGTAAGAAAGCTGCAGGACTGGCTGTATGTATTTTGCTTTACATAGGGTCGCTAAGAGTTAGAACTAACTATCCTGCACCTAACAAAAACAACAATATCCGTGAACATTGAACATTCTTCCATTTATGTAGTTCTCTTTGTACATGCCTTTTGTTTTTCTGGTTAGGTTTATTCCTAAGTATTTCACCTTTGGGGTGACTATTGTAAATGGTATTGTTTTCTAAATTTTCTTCTCAGAGTTATCTTTCTTAGTATCCAGGCATCCAACTGATTTTTGTATGATGATTTTGTGGTCTTCCCCATTGCCAAATTCTCAGTTAGTTTAATCAATTCTCATACTTAAATTTCAGTATTTTCTAGATATAGAATCATCATCTGCAAGCAGAAAGCATTTTACTTCTTTTTCAACATGGATTTTATTTATTTTTGATGTCTAATAGTTAAGACTTCCAGTAATATATTAAAAGTTATTTTTGTTAGGTGCTGTTCAGTTAGTTTGAATTATAGCAACTCTATATACAACAGAATGAAACAATGCCCAGTCCTATGCCATCCTCACAATTGTTTTATGTTTGAGATCATACCTTCTTCCTTTTCGATGTTCCTCTACTTTACCAAACATGATATCCTTCTTCAGTGGCTGGTCTTGCCTGATAACATGTCCAAAGTACATGAGACAAAGTCTAGTCATCGTTGCCCCTTAGGAGCATTTTGGCTATAGTTCTTAAGAGACAGATTTGTTTCTGTTTCCAGATTTTTCCATTTCTTCTAGGCTGTTGAATTTGCTAAGGTATAGTTTTTTATAATATTGTATATTTATGCTTATTATTTTGGTTGGTTGTGTGTGTCACCATTTCATTTATTATTTGTGATTTTTGCATGTTCTCCTTTTCCTTTGATAAGTTTGCCAGTGGTTTATCAGTTTTCTAATTCCTTCAAAGAACCAATTTTTTGTCTTATTCTTTTTTTCTATTGTTCTTTTGTTGTCAGATTCAATTATTTCTTCACTAATCTTTTCTTCTAGCTAGTAAGGGTTTGTGTTTTGCTGCTATTGTTCTAATTATTATAGATTTGGACTTAAGATGTTGGTTTTAGCTTTTTTCTTCTTTTTTGATGTGTGAATTACTGATATAAATTGTTCTCTGAATACTGCATTTGCTGTGTCACAAAGCATTTGACTTTTGGGAAGTTGTATTTTCATCCTCATTTGTTGGAAGAATTTTTAAATTACACTCCTGACTTCTTTCATTACTCAGGAGATTTTTTTATTCTATAGTTAATCTATTTATTGGATGATTTCTTTGTTTTAAAAATAATTTTATCCTGATGTGGATACTCCTGGGAGGTCACTTTCCCTGGGTTCCGTCCAGGTGGCATGGATGAGCACAGGGCCCAGGGCCCCATAATGTACAGTCCTTTACCACAACGTCAGAGATCAAGCCGGGCCATTAGCCTGTACCTGCTTATTCCTACAGCTTCTCAGAGTCCCATGGACAGTGACTGAGAAGACAAACCATGCAGGAATCTTGTCAAAAATAAATAAATGATTTTATTGGGAGTATTTACATAACAATTAGACATTATAACAAGCCATAGTTGAATTAGAGCAAGCATAATTGTATAATAGCTGCCACCATCATTTTCTTTATACACACACACACACACACATATATATATATATACATATATATATATATTGCTAGTGGTATTTTTATCTGACTCTTTTATTTTCTTTGTGGCATAACTGCCCTCTTTTTGGGAGGCCATCACTTGCCTCTGGTGGTGGGAGTAGGAGGCCCAGCCTTTGCTCCTGTGGAGTCGCTGCTGGAATTGAACCTCCATCCCAGTGGGCCGCAGTCCCACGCACAACCACTATGCCACCGGGGCTCAGCCCTCCTCTTTTTTTCTAATCATTTTATTGGGGGCTCATACAACTTATCACAATCCATATATCCATCTATTTTGTCAAGCACATTTGTACATTTGTTGCTACCATCATTTTCAAAACATTTATCTTTCTTCTGGAACTCTTCAATATCAGCTCCCCTTTATCTCCTCCCTCCCTCACCCTGCCCCCAAGGAACCCTTATTATTATATATTATTATTGTTGTCACATGCTACTCCATCCAGTATCTGTTCACCTATAATTCTGTTATTCATTGGCACTGAGTAGGGTTACACATTGTTATTGCTATACCCTCGGGGTATCCTTTCTCCCATTACTATTTCTGAATCATTTATTGAGCTTATATTTCATGTATTGAGTGAACTTAATTATGCAAATAAACATACACAAGTCTAACAAGATTCATGAAGTAAAGTTAAGGCCATAACAGAAAGGTGAGGAAATATTAAAGATACTAGAGGATAGTTAAATGTTTCATCAGTGCTATTCTGAACCCTGGATATATCATCCCTTCCATGGGGCCCTTCTGTGGTACTGTCCAATTATCTTACAGGTGGGTTTGGGGTTTCCACTTTGTCTATACTCCTTCACAGAAAGTTAATTGTAGCTATTGAACTTCTGATACCTATTGCCTTAGACACCTCATTATCACACAGGCTGATGTGTTTCTTCCATGTGGGCATTTGTTGCTTCCCTGCTAAATGGACACTTGTTTAACTTCAAACTTTTAAGACTCCAGATGCTATATTTTTTAGTAGCCAGGCACCATCAGCTTTCTTCACAGCACCACATTTGCTTATGCACCCATTTTGTCTTCAGAGATGGTGTCGGGAACGTGAGTGTCATGCACCACCCCATTATTAGAATAAGCTGTTTTTGTACTGAGGTAAGATTTAATTAGAGGCCTAACACACACACACAAACACAAAAAACCTATCTTTTTATATTTACAGATATACATATTTATACCTATATATAATTTTTACTTAGTTGTACTTTCCTCTTTTTCTTTTTTTCCCTCCTGTCCCACTATTATGTTAATTGATTATTCATCTCTTAGTAATTCCTCTCATATACATTTCAATTGATCAAATATGACCAGGAATGCTATGACCTCTTCACTGTCTATTTTAGATCCCTTGCTATTCCCTGTCCCTGTCATTATGGGATCATCTCTCCCCTACCTCTGCCTCCTCCTCTCCCATGACTGCCACCCCAGAACCAGAGGTCTAGTTGCTGTCTACTTAGGATTGCTTATCCTTCCTAATTTTATAGACCACTACCCAGGAGATTGTTAGCAAAATGTTGTTTAATTTCTGTGTACTTGATCTTTTTTTCCTCCTTGATCTTCCTATTGTTTATCTCTAATTTAGTAGCATTGTGGTCTGAGAAAATGTTTTGTAATGTATCGTTATATTTAAATTTATTCATAATTGCCTTTTTGCCTAGTTTATAAACTATTCTGGAAAATGATCCATGTACACAGGAATAGAATATATACTGTGCTGTTGTTAAGTGGAATTTTTGATATATGTCTAAAATATCAAGGTGATTAATTGTATTGATTACTTCTTCTGGAAACAGCTGAATATCACTCTTCTCAACTTCTTCCTGGGTAGTTTCAATGCCTGTTTTTATTTTGTTTTTTTTATCAGAAAAATCTCCTGGGTCTGTGCTTTGGCCACTTTCTTGGGCCACTTTATCTTGTATTTTCATATTTTACTGAGATTTCATGCTCTTTCTGAATACAGTGTTGTTTTCATGCTTGTTTGTTTTTGATTATATGATATTGGGGTTTATAATGATCCCTGCCCATTTGTTGTTGTTGAAGGTTCAAAGGTGGCTAGGACATCTGGCAACACCCTATTCCAAGAAGAGATTGATGAGAAATGAAATAAAGCAAAAATAACACAAACACATATACAAAAATAACAGAATCTAACAAACATCCTCATACACAACCCCCCCAGCCACCACATCCTGCCCACAGTAAGATAAAGAGACAAAAAATTAAAATAAAAACAACAAAGTGAAGAGAAAAAAAAATCTCCCAAAGTCAGCAAATTCCAAATCCTTAGCTAACTGCTGCTTGTCAAACTCCCAGCCTTGAAGTTGCTTCCTTTGGTTGCCATGGAATGTAGGCCAAAGATTGAGGCAGCTTCTTCCCAAGAGGAGACAGTTACAAAAGAAGGAAACAAATTCTCCAAACTTTCAGCCATTCTCTTGCCATGAGTGGGTCTATATCCTAGTGCAAATCTGGAAGTTCTTTCTTTGCTCAAAGTGACTGTCATAGCTGGTCTATGTTTCAAATTATAGTGTCTTTCATTGTAGAAGTTGAAGAAGCTCAATATCAGCAGCTAAAACCAGGCCAGGGGTTGACTGTGGAATAGACCACCAATTGCTCATGTGTAAGTATATTAATGAAAATGAAAACAAGTCCACAAGAGCCAAAATATGACCTTGAGTCTATCTCATCTGAATTTCAAAAATATATCAAGAAAAGATTTATACATTGAACACTAATGAAAGAACACCTGATGAGCTATGCAAATGGAAGAAATGATGAAGTCAAAGAGATGAATAGAAAGTTTCAAAGGGCCGCTTGAGAAGGCATAAAAATTATTATAATGAAATGTACAAAGATCTAGAGCAGTGGTTCTCAACCTGTGGGTTGTGACCCCTTTGGGGGTTGACCAACCCTTTCACAGGGGTCGCCCAATTCATAACAGTAGCAAAATAACAGTTATGAAATAGTAATGAAAATAATTTTATGGTTGGGGGGGGGTCACCACAACAAGAGGAGCTGTATTAAAGGGTCATGGCATTAGGATTATTTAGAACTGTTGACTTAGAGTTAGAAAAGAAAAAAAGGAAGAACACACTCAGCGTATCTTAAGCTGAAAGAACTCAAGAAAAATTCAAGCCTCCAGGTGCAACACTAAAAGATTCTATGAGGAAAATATACAATAAAGTAGGAGGCATCAAAAAATAGAAGATGAAAAAGAATACTGAGCCACTATATCAAAAACAACTAATCCACATTCATCTACTTTAAGAGGTAGCATATGAGCAAGACCCAATGGTATTGAGGAAAGAAGTACGAGCTACACCAAAAACATTAGACAAAAACCAAAACAAGGCTCTAAGGGATGGGGGAGTACCAATGGAAGTTTTTCAACCTCTTGAAGCCCTACACGTACACACTTGTCTATGTTACAAAATTTGGAAGATAATTGCTTGTCCAATTGACTGGAAGATATTTATCTTTGTACCTATTCCAAAGAAAGGTGCCCCAACAAATTGCTCAAAGCATAGAACAATATAACTATATCACACCATCATTCACAAATGACTGCAGTGAGATGCCAGAGGTTCAGGCTAAATTCAGAAGAGGATGTGTAATAAGGGACCTCTTTGCTGATTTCAAATGCAGATGGATCTTGACCCAAAGCAGAGAACATCAGAAAGATTTTTACTTGTGTTTTGTAGATTATGCGAAGGCATTTGACTGTAGGGATCATAACAAATTATGGACAGCCTTGAGGATAATGGGAATTGTACTCATTCAGAACCTGTACATAGATCAAGAGGCATTTGTGTGAACAAAAAAGGGAATACTGCATGTTTTAAATCAGGAAAGGTGTATATCAATGTTGCATTCTCTTATCATGTTTATTCAATCTGTACGTTGATCAAATAATCAGAGAAGCTGGAATATATAAAGAAGAATGTGGTATCAGGATTGGAGGATGGCTTAACAACCATGACTATACAGATGACTGGTAAAGATCAAAGACTGTAGCTTCTAGTATGACTTATAGCTCAATGTGAAGAAAACCCAAATCCTCATAACTGGACCAACAGGTAACATCATGATAAATGGAGAAAAATTGAAGTGGTCAAGGATTTCAATTTGCTTGAATCCACAATCAATGTTCATTGGAGAAGCAGTCAAGAGATCAATCAAATCATTGCATTGGATTACCCACTGCAGAAGAGTGTCAAAAGCAAGGGTGTTACTTTAAGGACTAAGGTATGCCTGACTCAAGTCACGGTAGGTTTTTTTTTAATAAATACTTTTATTCGGGGCTCTAATATAGCTTATCACAAGCCATACATTTCTCCCTTGAGTCAAGCACATTTGTACATATGTTGCCATCATCATTCTCAAAACATTTTCTTGAACTTTTGATATCAGCTTCATGAACATTTGATGAGTCATAGATTATTATTTTCATATCTCACATCATCCTCTGTTATACTTCACCAATTTTTTGGTTGTTCATCCCCCTGGGAGGGGGCTATATGTTGATCCTTGTGATTGATTGATCCCCTCTTTCTCCCCCACCTTCCTCTATCCTCCTGATATCTCTAATCTCATTGTTGGCCCTGAAGGGTTTATCTATCCTAGATTCCCTGTGTTGTGGGCTCTTATCTGTAGCAGCATACACAGAACTAGAGGAAAGTTGTATGCTTCATTGGTGCTATGCTGCACCCTGACTAGCTCATCTATTCCTTGTGACCCTTCTGTGAGGAGATGTCCAATTGTCTACATATGGGCTTTGGCTCTCCACTCCATGCCCCCCTCCCTATTCACATTGGTATGATTTTATTCTGGGTCTTAGATGTCTGATACCTGATCCCATCAACACCTATGATCACACAGGGGCTTTGTTGTTTCTGAACTAGATGGCTACTTCAAGCCTTTAAGACCTGAAGTGCTATATCTTTTGATAGCTGGGCACCATCAGTTTTCTTCACCATATTTGCTTATGCACCCATTTTGTCTTCAGTGATTGTGTTGGGAAGGTGAGCATCACAGAATGTCAGTTTCTTAAAACAAAGTGTTCATGCATTGAAGGCATACTGGAATAGAGGCCCAATGTTCATCATTAATACTAAACCTATAAATATATGTCCAAAGATCTATTTCCCCATCATGATATATGTGTTTACATATGGACATGCTTTTATTTAGACCTCTAATAAATGCCCTTTGCCTCCTAGTTCTTTCCTCTATTTCCTTTTACTGTCTGCTTGTCCCACCATCATGTTCAGCCATCATTCAGGTTTAGGAATTCCTTGCTGTTACAATGCCTTAGATTAAGCCCCACTAGCCATCCTATGCCCTTCTCCATTGATTAGTTGTTGCCATGCTCCTGGGTTGCTTAACTACTCCCCGCTCCTTTTCTTCACCCACGTCCCCCCAGAACCATCAATCCCCTTGTTTTCATCTCCCAATTATTTACCTATCCTATCTAGAGAGACATGCAAAGGCATTAATAAGTGCAAAAATCAGGCAAAGCCAAACAAAACAACAAAGGAAGACAAAACCAACAAAACAGTAACAACAAAAACAAATAAAAATATCAAAAAGAAAGCTAATGACAAAAAAGAAAAGCATACAAATAGTTCCAGGTCTGTTTTTTGATATTTATGAGTGTTTTCCAGTTGTGTCTGATGGGGTGCCACACTCTGTCCCCAAATTCTATTTTTTATAGTCCCCAGAAATTTCATCACTTTGCTCCCCTTGCTGCTCTGTTGCTTGTCCCACCACAGTATATTATTTCTATTGTTTTAAATCATTTTATTGGGGGCTCATACAACTCATCGCAATCTATCCATCCTTCCATTGTGTCAAGTATATTTGTACATTTGTTGCCATCTTCATTCTCAAAACATTTTCTTTCTACTGGAGTCCTTGGTATCATCTCATTTCCCCCCTCCCTCTCTGACCCTCCTTCCCTCATGAACCCTTGATAAATTTTTGTTTTTCATGTCTTACACTGACCGATGTCTCCCTTCACCCACTTTTCTGTTTGCAGGGAGGGGGTTATATGTAGATCATTGTGAATGCTTCCCCCTTTCAACCTCCACCTGTTCCTTACCCTCCTGGTATCGCTACTCTCAATATTGGTCCTGAGGGGTTTATCTGTCCTGAATTCTCTGTGTTTCCACCTCTTATTTGTACCAGTGTACATCCTCTGGACTAGCCAGATCTGTAAGGTAGAATTGGAATCATGATGGGGGTGGGGTGGGGCGCCTTACAAAACTAAAGCAAAGTTGTATGTTTCATTGATGCTATAATGCACCCTGACTGACTCGTCTCCTCCTTGGGACCATTCTGTAAGGGGATATCCAGTTGCCTACAGATGGACTGTGGATCTTCACTCCACACACCCCCTTATTCAAATTGATATAATTTTTTGTTCTTTGGTGCCTGATACCTGATCCTATTGATATCTCGTGATCACACAAGCTGGTGTGCTTCTTCCATCTTGGTTTTGTTGCTTCTCAGCTAGTCTATCTTCAGTCCTTTAAGACCTGAGACACAATATCTTTTCATAGCCAAGCACCATCAGCTTTCTTCACCACTTTTGCTTCTGCACCCACTTTGTCTTCAGCAATTGTGTCAGGAAGGTGAGCATCATGGAATGTCTGTTTAATAGGACTTGTCCTTGCATTGAGTGAGTTCTGGAATAGAGGCCCAATGTCTATCAGCTACCTTAATACTAAACCTATAAATATATGCCCATAGATCTATATCCCCATCACCACATATTTACATATGTACATGCCTGTATTTTGACCTCTATAAATGCCCTTTGCCTCCTAGTTCTATCCTCTATTTCCTTTTACTTTACTCTTGTTCCACTATCATGTTCATTCTTCATTTGGGTTTCAGTAATTCCTCTTGGTGACATTGTCTTTGATCAAATCCTACCAGACCTAGTACACTCTCCTCGCCATCTATTTTGGATCACTTGTTCCCTCATCCCTGGGTTTCTTAACACCCACTCCCCACCCCCCCGCCACCCCGCCCTGGAACTTTTGGTCCTGTTGTTTTCTTCTCCAGCTTGTTTATCCTGCCTGTGTTATCCAGCTAGACCTTCAGAAATAATAATATGCACAAGAAACAAGATAGAGCACAACAAAGCGACAAAAGAAAACAAAACAACAAAAAAGCCAATGACAAAAAATGAAAAAAAAAAAACTGTAAATATTTTGAGGTCTGTTCGTTGACCTTTAGGAATGTTTTCTAGTAGAGTCTGAAGGGGTGTTATGCCCTGACCCTAAAGTCTATATTTGGTATTCCCTGGGAACTTTGTTGCTCTGTTCCCCTTGCTATTCTGTTGCACACCCTTAGTGTCTTGCCTCAGAGTGGTGGGGTCAGATTGGATGCAATTCCTACAAAGTGTCTCCAATGTTGTGCCCCATAGCACTGGTCCTATGGTTCTGTCTGTGCATTGGTTGCACTGAGCAGGAATATCGTCTTCAGGTTTTTCAATTGCCTCATATGCATATGAAAGTTGGACTCTGAATAAGTAAGACTAAAGAAAAAAGAATTCATTTGAATTACAATGCTGGAGAAGAATATTGAAAGTGCCACAAATGGTCAAAAGACTAATCAAACCTGTCTTGGAAGAAGTATAACCAGAATACTCTTTTAGAGACAAGGATAAGGAGATGTCATCTCATGTACTTTGGACATGTCAGGGCAGGCTAATCCCTGAAGAAGGACATCATGCTTGGTACAGTAGAGGGATAATAAAAAGAAGTTCCAATAACCAGATGTATAGACACAGTGACTACAACATTGGACTCAAAGGAGCAATTGTGAGGATGGTACAGGACATGGCAGTGTTTTATTCTGTTGTACATATGGTCTCTGTGAGCTATAAATGACTTGATGGCACTTAACAACAACACATAGACATTCACAGTACTCCTCGCCTCAGATGCATATATTTATTATAAATATGATGGGATGGAGGTTAAACATTATTCTTACTTGACAATATGACAGGGCACCATTTTATGTGTACCATGATAGAAGTGCATAATAATTTTTAGTGGTTGAAATGTATTCTGTAGTATGGCGATATCTGTATTTATATAATTATTTAAGAGGCTACTCCTAGGTTTGTGATGGGTATCTGTAGTACATGCACTTTTATCATTTTAAAAAATCTTTTATTTGGATAAGTTCTTTCAGTGAAATTCCTGGGTAAAATATAGTTTGTCAATTTTTAGTGATTTTTTGGGGGGGCATTACTGCCCTCTGGTGGTGGGAGTATGAGGCCCAGCCTTTTGCTCCTGTGGAGCCTGATGCTGGAATTGAACCTCCATCCCAGTGGGCCTCAGTCCCGCACACAACTACTATGCCACCCGGGTCAGCCCCAATTTTTAGTGATTTTTAAAAGTTCATTTTGAAGGTCTTACCAATGAGGACTCTGAGTTACTTTTTTTCTGGCTATTTACTTGTTGCATGACTTTGGTGTTATTATTTAACCAGTATGTCTCAGTTTTTTCATCTTGAAAATGTATATATTAACATAACTTATCATATAAGGTTATTGTGAAGAATAAATGAATAACATCTATAGAGTTCTTAAGATATTGCCTGACAGAATATTCAATCATTTAATATTGACAATGAGAATATAATTAATTAGCTATTTTCAGTTACCTCATATGCATGTGAAAGAGTAAGCATGAATAAGGAAGACAAATGACACTTTAATGTATTTGAATTGTGATGCTGACAAAGAATGTTAAATACATCATGGACTGCTAGAAAAACAAACAAACCTGTCTTGGGAGAATTACAACCAGAATGTTCCTTAGGAGGAAGGATGGTGACTTCATCTCATGTATTGTGGCATGTCATCAGGAGGTACTAGATCTTTGATAAGGCCATCATGCTTAGTAAAATAGAGAGGCAGTAAAAAAGAGAAAGACCTTCGATGACATAGATTGATACAATGGCTATAATAATTGGCTCAAGTATCACAACAGACATGAGACTATCAGGGACTGAGCAGTGTTTTGTTTTAACTAGGGTCATTATGAGTTGGTACAAACTTGATAGCACCCAACACATCAATTTTAATATCATTACTAGTATATATTGCTATTATATTTACTATAATTAAATATCAGCACTTTTATTATCACCTTTACAACTGTTGTATCAACTCATGTATTTTTATACATGGAAACTCCATGTGTGTCAGAATAGACATTTACTATATATGGGTTTTCCATGGCTGAATTTCTAGAAGTAAATTGTCATATTAACACTCAGCCTTTTCTTTCTGGTCTCCTCTGGGTGGACTTGAATTGTTGCCCTTTTGTTTAGCAGCCAAACACTCCTATTGTTGTTTATTTGTTTATCAGACATTAATTTGGGAGAGAGAGAGAGAGAGAGAGAGAGAGAGAGAGAGAGAGAGAGAGAGAGAATCCATGACTTGCTCAAGGTCACCCAATTTGGAAGGAAATGAAAAAGTGAAAGCTAAGAACTGGATCTGCCAATACTCTTTTTGGAAGTAATTATTTTCAGTAAGGAAGCTACCATATTTATCTTGGGAAGAGGGATGAATGATAGGAAACCCAAGTGAAATATAGAACCAATACTGAATGAGTAGGCAAAGTTAGTTGCTTGAAGGAGTGTTAATGGTTCAGTAATTCAATGGCTCCGTGAATAAACAGATAAATGGAAAAGAATTAAAGAAGCTAAGATTAACAGCATGGATAAGATGTAAACTAGCCAGGAGGGGATTTAAAATGAATTCTTTTCATCTCCATCTCTACTCCTGCAGGAAACCACTTCTTTGGTTACAATCAGTTTTTTAGGAACAAGATCATGGAGAAGAAAGAGGACCACACCTACCGTGTATTCAAGACTGTGAACCGTTTGGCCGATTCATACCCCCTTGCCCAACATTACTCTGAGGCATCTATGTCCTCGAAGGATGTGTCTGTCTGGTGCAGTAATGACTACCTGGGCATGAGCAGGCACCCTCGTGTCTTGCAGGCCACACAGTGAGTTGTAGGGTATGGGTCATGAACTGTGGAGACACACCCAGAATGGAACCAAAGTCACACATGTCAGAGCAAGGCAGAATTGGCAATGGAAACCAGTTCTGTTTATCACCGCTCTTGCTGAAGGCTTTACAGCATCTCTAATCCCTAAATCAATCAAAATGATCCCTGGCAGTGTAGTGGGTATACATTAGGTGGCTAACCACAAGGTTAGTTGTATAAAACCACCAGCCACTCTGTAGGAGAAAGATAAGGCTTTTATTCACAAAAAGAATTATAGTCTCAGAAATTGACAAGGAAAGTTCTCCTTTGTCCTATAGGGTTGATATGAGTCAGAACTGACTCAAAGGAAACTAGTAAATCAGTCAACATGCCATGTTTACCAAGCACATAAATATCCAATTCTAAAACAAAGGATGAGAGACCAAGTTCCACTCTCCATGAACTCTTAATCTTATAGGAACTATCTTGCCAGTGATGGAGTGTGATCTCCTCTTGGAGATTTTTCATGCTTCTATCTCCATCTTTGCATGCCTCCATCCCTACTTTCCCCAATATCTTCTCCCACTTTGTCACATATAACACAGCTTATATAGCATCACTAAATCAATATTTTGAGAAAAGATGAGACTCTTTACTTCCATAAAGAGTGACAGTTTCAGAAACCACGGGGGCAGTTCTACATTATAGGGTCCTATAGGGTCACTATGTGTCTGCATAGACTCAAGGGTAGTGGGTTGGTTGTTGGAAGTTAATACTGACTCTCATTGGGAGAGGAAAACCTACGCAGTTCCTCAGTACCTGAAAGTTCATTTTCCTTTCTTCCCTTCTGTTTTCTTCTGGTTAGGAATACTCTGAAGCGTCATGGAGTTGGAGCTGGTGGCACCCGAAACATCTCAGGCACCAGTAAGTTTCATGTGGAACTCGAGCAGGAGCTGGCTGAGTTGCACCAAAAGGATTCAGCTCTGCTCTTCTCCTCTTGTTTTGTGGCCAATGATTCTACTCTCTTCACCCTGGCCAAAATCCTTCCAGGTAAGATCAAGGATTGAGCTGGGCTCAGAACTGGTATCTTCACTGTAGCATCTGACTTCACCACATTCGTCACTTCTTTCCTCTCAGTTTCCTTTCTCCCATTGCTCTTCCTTCATACCTGTATTACACACCTTCAACACTGGGTGATTATATCTGCTTTCTCCCCTTCTGTTCATAGGCTGAGGAGCACTACTTTGGAATATCATTCAATCTCATAGAACACCATAAACTCATCACCTCCTCAATTCACTTGGGCTCTTAAAAATCCTTTTGTCTCCAAAGAAGCTTTTGAAAACCTTTTCTCTTTTCAAACCTTTGACTACCTCTTCCTTTATTCTTATAATTTTTAAAACTTCACCTTCTATTGTACAAATAAAATAAAAGCAACCAGAGAAGAAATCCTTTTACTTATTGCCACCATATACAAACTGATCTGATTCTTAATCTGCCTTCCCTTAATTAAATGCTTTTTCAACAGAAGAAACATCTGACCTTCTACCTAAAGCCATTCCATTCACCTGAAAATGGAATTCTATCTTTTTTGACTCCCACTCTCTAGCCTATAATGTTGTCAACTCATTGACCTTCCATCATAGAACCAAGCTTAGATTAATTAACCCTCCACCTTGTGTATGTCTATCCAGGGCCTCCAGAATTGCTGAGGTCACACGAAAAATCATGATCCCAAACTCTACTGATCCCTCCAAGTTGTCTGGCAACCTTTGCCAGATCCTCATTTTTCTCAGGCCTCCCATAAAACCTTACCTCCTACTTCACTGAAAGACGACCACAGGCAGAAATGTATTCAACTATTTTCTACAATATAACTAAAAAATCATGAGCATCCCTACCTACCCTGTCCTTTTTCCTTCCCTGCTGTCTTAGTGGAAGGCTACCATTTTTATAGCCATTCATTGAAACCTCCTTAGGAACTTTGATCTTCTGTTTCCTCTCCCTTTGCTCTATGTTCAGCTTCTTCCTTTCTACTGACTCAGTTTTTAAAATGTTCAAACTCTTGCATCTTTTTGTTTAAGTCTCAAACTCTTATCACTCTGCAGCTCCTGCCCTAATTTTTGTCTTCTTGAAATAGGCAAATTATTTAAGAGGTGCCTCTATATTTGCTATCTACTCCTTCAAGTTGTGCTGATTCTTCAACACACTGTAAATACCTCATTACTTCTCAGGAACTTTTCCCAACACAACTCACACTCTCCAATTAAACCCAACAGCTTTGGTTTTTTTTTCCTTTCAAACTTGTTTTCAACCATTAGAATTCAACTTCTTTCCTTTTCCAATGCCATCAACCAATCCTAGACCACCATCATTTTCTTGACTTCACCTTTGCTTCTCTCCTACAATCTATTTTTCATGGCAGTCAGAATGATGTTTCAAAAGTGCATAATCTGCCTCTTTTTCTTCCATGTTCAAAATTCTTTAATGGGTGGCCATTAAACTTTGAACCAAATCAAAGCATCTTATCATGGCTTTTAAATACCTAAATATTCTAGTCTCTTCCTACATCTTCAGTCTTATCTTTTAACACCCTCCTTTTCACTGTTTGATTCAGAAGCATATTTATTAATGCATCCATTTACAAAAATTATAATTCAATTATTTATTTATTCCAGAAATATTTACTTAGCATGTCTTGTTTACTCAGCCTTACACTAAGTGCTAAGAACAGAAAAATTTTTGCTCTTTAAAAAAAATCCCAGTATAATTGTCATGCAAGGCAGATCCTGCAAAAAGTGCCTGATTTTCTGAGGTCAAAGTGATTATTTACTCCTAGGAAAGGTCACAGTTGCAACTCTCCCCATCAATTCTTCTACTCCTACCTATTCCACTACACTCATATTATTTCTCAGTAAAAATGCTGCATTCCTTAGATCCTAGAGAAGGTATTATCCTTCTTTGGAGTTTACCTAGCCTTGCTCCCTTACACTAAAGGATTTGGATTCCATAATGGACCTTCCAGTTTTGACATGCCATAAGCTGATGGTTCAAGTTATGAAAACATAATATGTATCCAATCCTTTAACAAAAAATACGTTACTTGGAAAAGGTTAGATTTTATCTAGACCAGAATGACTTTAGCATCAGTTCAAGTCAGCAAGAATTCCCTGGGATAAATCCCTTTTCAAGAATTAATTTTGTATATCAGAAGATTATGAGAAGGAATGTGCGTCGATCTTAGGAAGCCCCAGACCTTACGGGGAAATTAAACTTTATTCTATCTTAAAACAATCATAAGGAGGCCTGGTGGAGAAGTGCTTATACATTTGGGCTGTAATCCACATGACTGACAATTTAAAACTACCAGCAGCTTCATGGGAGAAAGAGTGGACTTTCTATTCATGTAAATATTTACAATCTCAGAAACCAAAGGAGGTCACTATGCGTCAGCATTGACTTGATGGTAGTGAAAACAATCAGAGACCAGATTAGAGTTAGATATGACTTGATGAAAAGATGTTGGGATTAGAATTTCAGGGCAGGAGAGATTTTTCAGGTGAGGGAAAGGTATCATGAAGACTTTTAGAGAAAGAAGAAGCAAAACAGCATCTTCAAAGACAAAAGAGGGTTGGTAAAATGCCCTTCCAATTCAATGATTATATCTAAGTACTTGGACAGAAGTTTAAGAGTTATACATCTGGTTCTTCAGGGTGCATCATATACTCAGATGCAGGCAATCATGCTTCCATGATCCAAGGTATTCGCAACAGTGGAGCAACCAAGTATGTCTTCCAGCACAATGATCCTGGCCACCTGGAGAAACTTATAAAAAATTCCAACCCAGGGACACCCAAAATTGTGGCCTTTGAGACTGTTCACTCCATGGATGGTATGTACATGTATGAGTGTGTATTTGCTAGTATTGCTCTAACAAAACCCATGATGATAATATGATAATAACAGCTAATATTTAAAGGGCTTACAAGTTGTACTATTAACCACATGACCAGCAGTTTGAAACCACGAGTTTCTTTGTGGAAAAAAGATGGAGTTTTCTGTTCCTCTAAATAGTTACAGCCTCAGAAACCCATAGGGGCAGTTCTACTCTGTCCTGAAGGATCACTGTAAGTCAGAATTGACTCAATGGAAGGAAGTTTGAATGTTTGTTTGCTTGTTTATTATGTGCCAAACAAATTTCCTGGTGTTTTTCATGTATTAATTTACTTAACATTCATAATTCAATGAAATATTGATATTTATCTTTTTCACATGAGAAAACTGAAGTACAAATAACTGAAGTAACTGAAGCAAGGTCACAGCTAATAAATGGAGGCTTGACTATTACATCTATCTTACAGATAAATGAACTAATGTTCAGAGACAGTACAAAAATTGTCTTAGGTAGATCAGAAAATTGGTGCCAAAGTAAATATTATGATCT
The DNA here is from genome assembly GCA_004026705.1 of Nesogale talazaci. Taxonomy (NCBI): domain Eukaryota; kingdom Metazoa; phylum Chordata; class Mammalia; order Afrosoricida; family Tenrecidae; genus Nesogale; species Nesogale talazaci. The sequence continues at coordinate 102,310 of PVJH01004781.1, read as the reverse complement.
ATAATTCCAAGACCCTCATGCTACACTACCTTCATTAGAAATAGTATACAGAATAGTCATACCAGTTCTTGTTTTCTCAAATGGAAAATTTAACAAACCATCGCTTGGGACTTTTAAAATAATATTTTTTACTTTGCAATTTGTTTTTTAATGGTTCATTTTTTAACATGATTTTTTGTTACATTTGTATTTGTCTGCTTTCTTTTTTTAATCACTTTATTGGGGGATCATACAACTCTTATCACAATCCATACATACAGTAAGTTTAATGTGGAGCTCGAGCAGGAGATGGCTGAGCTGCACCAAAAGGATTCAGCTTTTGTATGCGAGCACATTTCTGTATTCATTGCCATCATCATTCTCAAAACATTTGTTTTCTACTTAAGCCCTTGGTATTAGCTCTCATATTTTCCTCTCCCTCTACTCTCCCCTCTCCCTCATGAACCCTTGATAGTTTATAAATTATTATTGTCATATCCTATACTGTCCGATGTTTCCCTTCACTCACTTCCCTGTTATCCATACCCCAGAGAAGAGGTTATCTGTAGATCCTTATAATCAGTTCCCCCCTTGTACTCCACCTTCTGGTATTGCCACTCTCACCACTGGTCCTGAAGGGATTATCTGTCCTTGATTTCACATGTTTCCAGTTCCTATCTGTACCAGTGTACACACTCTGTTTAGCTGGATTTGTAAGGTAGAATCAGGATCATGACAGTGGGGAACAGGGAGTATTTAAGAACTAGAGGAAAGTTGCATGTTTCATCGTTGCTACATTGTCCCCTGACTGACTCACAGCCTCCCCACAACCCTTCTGTAAGGGGATATCACTTCACCTACAGAGAAGCTTTGGGTCCCCAATCTGTACTCCCTCTCATTTATAATGGTATATTTTTTAATTCTTTGATGCCTGATACCTGATGCTTAGAACTCTTTTTTAATGACTAGTATTAAGTATTATAATCTAAACATGTATTTTTTTCAATCAGACAACTTTGATATCCTACCTACCAAGGTTCATATTTTACCTCTGACATTTGGTTTCTGACTATATGATCTTCAGTAAGTTAATTTAACCCTTTAACACCCTGACCCTCAATTTTCTCCAAGATAAAATAAATATCTGGCTGTAGGAATGAGAGATAATTTGAGCCACCCATCTAATATGGTTCTTCCTTCCTTTCTTGCTCCAGCTGGAACAATGCTCAAATCATTCTAGTGCTGCCCTTCTTGTGTCAAAATCGTGTGTTCTGCTAGCTTTTATTAGGGAATTTGCAGACAAAATTAGGTGCCAAGATTCCTGCACCTGACACTGGGTAAATGTTCAGTCATTCAGGTAGAGTCACAGGTAGATGTCCACACAGGGCAGTGTGTAGCAGGTGTTTGCATACTTAGTGCTCACATGGAAAGTACATGCAAGGGACCCAGGGGGTAAATGTCTAATCTATGACAGATGTAGTTGTTTTGTGCTGGTTAAATGATTACAATGGATATTACCATGAAGTCAGGTATGAAGTGTGGTTTTTCCTCAACCATGACACTGCTCAATGTACTATGGTTCTCTTCCAGAATCCTTTGTGGGCAAGATCTATTTTATATTGTTCATGACCCACTAACTTCTTCCAAACTTATTTAAGGGGACTGCATTCTAATTTGTCACTTTTCCATGAAACAAGGGCAAGTCCACAGTATTTCCTGATTTAGCCAACTGACTCACCATCAGCATCATGTGGTAGTTATACAAACAGAATTTGAAGTCAGGACTGCCCACTTTCAAATCATAGCATGGCAAATTTACTAGCTTGGAAAAGTTTCTTAAGTATTCTGTGTTTCCATTATCCTATTTGAAAAAAAATTAGGTGATAAAAATTGTGTAGCTGTGAGAATTTTTAGTCCATGTAAGAAACTTATTCCCACTCCCTCACTTCTACAACTAAATAAAACTATATATTTGTGTATTGATTGATTGTTGGAAACTACCTAATTTTTCAATATTATGGCTGAATTTCTCCTACTGAAATGTTGTTTGAGCGTCACATTCTCTTCTTTGTACCAGGATCCACTTCCCATGATTAACTTTATCATATTGGCTCATCAATTGCTCAGGTTCTTTAATCTTCTCCTTGTGCTCCCATAATACCTGGAGAAAGTTTCTTCTGTATTTAAACACCTTGAATCCCTGCACTTTCCAGGGGGTCTAGAGGGATGGGGAGTGGTAGAAAGTTGTTCTTTTATATACAAAATTTCTGTATATGATATTCACTTCAAGACTTTATAAATAGTTTTGGGCATAGGAGATGTCTAAAATAATATGGAAAAACATTTTAATTGTGTGGGAATGTAGAGGAATGTACAGATTACTTTTAACATGCCTACATAAAGACTATGTGGTTATTTTGGAGATTGAAACTGAGTCTGCGAGAAACAGACCTTCAGGAATCTACAGAGGCACATTTAAAAAAACAGAGGCACACAAAAACTCAGAGACAGAAAGGTACAGAGACAGAATGTCTAAAACAGAGAGATCATCAGACAGGTAGACGGAAAGGGGTATAAATAGTGAGGGAGTGGGGGTTAGGGATGGAGGAAAGATGAAGAAGGTAGATAGCCAGAAAGGTAGAGACTAAAACAAAGTACACTGTCATCCATTCAATTCTGACTCAATGTGATCCTACTTGGTTTTATTGAACTGTACATCTTCATAAAAGCATATAGCCTCATCTTTCTCCTGGGAGGGGACTGGTGGGTTTAAAGTGCTTACCTTGTGGTTAGCAGTCTATTGTTTACCTTATCATGCCAGAGGCATAAAACAAAGAAATGACACAAGAAGAGAGTTAATAACCAAACAAGGAGAGCTAGTAAAAAAATCCAAATATTGGCAGGGTAACTAACAGCACTGGGCCGGAGGGTTTTAGTGAGATCTGGAGCAAAAGGTAACTTTCTTTCAATTTATTTAAACAAAGGCATTTATATAGACTAGATGAGATTCATAAGCTTTCAGGAAAAACACCAAAGTGGGCAGACAGGCTGACAAATACGGAAACACAAATATACATTATCAGCATGAAATAAAAAAATAGAACCACAGTACACATATAAGCACACACAGAGATACAACTTGAGTAGGGATAAAATTAAGGCATTGGTAGCATATAAAAATTTTTGGAATTGCCTCTTATATACCCCTTTTTTTCTGCCTAAAGGTAGGATGTCAAAATCATGTTGGAGATGTAGCTGGAAATGGATTACAATTCCTAATGCTTGTCCCTTGACTTTGCTCAGGTGCCATCTGCCCACTTGAGGAAATGTGTGATGTGGCCCATCAATACGGGGCTTTGACCTTTGTGGATGAGGTCCATGCTGTAGGACTGTATGGTTCACGGGGTGCTGGAATTGGGGAACGTGATGGAATCATGCACAAGATTGATATTGTATCTGGAACTCTTGGTGAGTAAGTGCATTGGGCTTCCCTTATATACAACCTAAAGAGGAAGTCTGTGCAGGGTTTCTCTCCTCCTCTTCAAAGCTGCAGGATCTAGTTGGATAGAATTCAGAGTTCCTTACTAGTGTCCTTCTGGATTGTTTCCTTCACTTGACTGCAGAATTCCTCAGAAATCTGGGAGGGTTCTTTGAAAAGACTCCTGAGCTGAGCCAAGTAACAGTTACAACTTGAATAGTGAGCTATATTCCTCAACCCCTCCCCCACCCTCCCTCAAGCTTCATTTAAGCTCTTAGTTCTAATTAGTTGAAAGTCTCCACCCAGTTCCTGCCTATCTTATCATTGCATGTGTCAGGCCTAAAAAGTCTTATCTCAAAGCAGTGGAGTTATCAGCTTTGTCCAGCTTGTCATGGACAGAAGAGATGAAGAGAGCTAGGATTGGAGTCTGGAGCCCAAGATTCTAGTTTGCTTCCTAGACATGATTCTGTACCTCTGTGGACTGATTATGGAGTCTTTGCATCTCCCCCTCCCATATGCAGGCAAAGCCTTTGGCTGTGTGGGTGGCTACATAGCCAGCACCCATGACTTGGTGGACATGATACGCTCTTATGCTGCGGGCTTCATCTTTACTACTTCATTGCCCCCTATGGTGCTGTCTGGGGCTCTAGAGTCTGTGAAGCTGCTCAAAGGAGAGGAAGGCCAAACATTGAGGAGAGCCCATCAGCGAAACGTCAAGCACATGCGTCAGCTACTAATGGACAAGGGCCTTCCTGTCATCCCTTGTCTCAGCCACATCATCCCTATCCGGGTGAGAGCCCCCCCTCTTCCTATTTTCCTCCACATTTAACTCTTCTAGAAGTCTTTCAACTTTCAGCAATATATTTGGTCCTGCCATCAACTCTACTTTGCTGTTGCTTTCATATTGGCAATTTTGTTCCCCTTTTGAAATTGGGTTAACCAGTTTCTCTCTGGTTGCATAGTGATTTCCACATACGTATAAATATTGAGTATCCATGTTTAGTCTTTTTGAATTGGAAATCATTATTCGTGGATCATGAAATCAACTTAGTGAGTTATGGATAAAATTGAAAAGAAGAGAAAATGCTATACTACATCAGACATCATTTTGTAAGAAATATGTCTCAGCTTTGTATATGCACATATGCACTTGTAGAGGATTGTGTACTTCTCATTGAGGAATTAGGTCAAAAAAGTACATTCAAAAGCCATGATGCTAGCTGCTAATTTGGATTCCCAGCTACATTTGAGTGTTTAAACACTAGTGCTATCTAGTCAATTCCAACTTAGAGTAACCACATAGGTCATAGTAAAACTGCTCCAACAGGGTAGCCTATAAATCTTTTATGAAAGGAAATGGTCTCATTTTTCTCCTGGGGAGCCACTGGTGAGTCTAAACAGTCAACTCTTCTGTTAGCTGCCCAATACTTTATAGTATTTACTATCTTAAAATTAAAATAATACCTTTCTTGTTATCTATTTATGGGTATGAGGACACTTTTTTTTTTACTATTTTATACATGACATAGTCATTGCTTCTTGAGTTGAACCAATATTTTCTTGAAAGACTACGGAAGTTATTTCTTTACTGCAAGTTACTAAATATGAGTATTTTTTCTATGCAATATCTTCAAGACAAAGACCCTAGTACCACCTATATGCCACTCCCTTCAAGCCTAATTGTTGACTCAGGGTCCCTACTTAATAGAAATTCTAGCACAGTCAGTAGCTAAAACGCTTATGAAAACTTTGGTCCCCAAATCCACTAGTGTTCCTTGTCCTGATATCTTCCACCTGCTTAATGGAGCTTGTGCTGTTGGAGCCAAATTCTAAAAGGTCTTTATCCTGAGCCTAGGTGGGTGATGCAGCATTGAACAGCAAGATTTGTGATTTCCTGCTCACCAAGCATGGCATTTATGTGCAAGCCATCAACTACCCAACAGTCCCCCGGGGTGAAGAGCTACTGCGCCTGGCACCCTCCCCCCACCACAGCCCTCAGATGATGGAAGATTTTGTGGGTAAGTCCCTAACATGCAGTACTCCTCCTACCCCTTCAACCCCAGGATTTAGAGGATAGATACTGTTTAATTTAATAAATATTTTCATATTGTGTGTCATGCTCTATACTATGGTTATAGATGAATGAGACTAATGAGCTTATAGGGCGCCAATTTGGTTGGGGAGGACATGATGGACAAACAATGGCATCGAGGGATGACCGCTGCTCAATAAAGGTAGTGCATGGGGGAGTTGTGGGAACAGAGTGAGGAGTCTGACCCAGCCAGTGAAATTCAAGATAGGTTTCATAGGGTAGATGACTTGAGTTGAGTCTTGCAAGATGAGTGAGACTGGTTAAGAAAAAGAATGATGGCCTGGAAGAGAGCTCTAAGTAATGCACAGAAACATATAATCATGGGTCCAAAATCATACAACTATGTTTAAACTGCAGAGTCTAGGTTTTACTACCTCTCGTAGTTGATGCTTCAGACTTCCAGAGCCTTTGTCTATTGATTTCTTTTGCTCTGTGCTTTAATCATAGAACTTTCTATATATCCAGATTGCCAGAAACAAATATGAGGAATAAAGACCTTGAATTTATCTGTTCCTTAAACCCAGTCAAGCCACCCTGAAATCCTCCTACAATGGTCTGTAGATTCTCTCTCAAATCTGTACTTTTTTGCCATTGACATTTCTTTGTGCCATGCCAACTAGACATCTTCCTAACTAGTTTTCCTGTTTCTATTTTGCTCTTCTTCCATTCCTTCTCCAAACTGACTAGAGGAATATTTCCAAAAGTACAAAATATTTTTCCTTTACTTAAACATTTTCATAATTCCCTATTGTCTGAACTGTAGAACAGTATTCTTCAAGATGAAGTATGGAAGATGACCCATAGAAAGAAATAAAAGATTTGAATTTCATAATTTTAATAGAAAAAAAATAATTATGAAGTACAAATATTGATCCTCAATATACAGACTGACGATGATATGCATATATTGTATATTACTAAATAATGAAGATACTAAGTACATGCAAAAACACTCACATTGAGTGGGACATGGAGTTCAAAATTTAGACTACTGACCTATAGAATTGAAGATCTTTAGCATGGCATTTAATGCCTTCCACATGATGGTCCCTATTTTCTCATCTCTCCTCGGCATTCATGTTCTTTTGCTATACTTCTAGTGTCTACAATTTGCTCTACTTTCTTTTCTTGCCTCTGGGTCTTTGCTAATATCATTCCATTCTAATTGGAATGCCCTTCCTCACCCCTTATTCTAGTTTACTTCTCTTCATCATTAAACCTAATGCAGGGACTCCTTTATTCATCTTGTCAACAAACATTGAGTGCCTACTATGTGTTAGACACTGTTTTAAGCATTGGGGATAGTGTAGTAAACAAAAGCACTGTGTTGTGGCATCGGCATCTTAGAAGAGAAAGGCGATTTTATGTATCACATTAAGTGCTATGGCAGAAAAACGAGCAGAAGGCTAAATAGGAAGTGATTGAGGTCAGAAGACAGTGTGAAGGAAGTTAATACTTTTAAATAAAGTGCTAAGAGTAGATACCAATGATGTGACATTTGAGTAAAGATTTGAAGTTGCTCCTACTCCCACCACTGGAGAGCAGTGATGCCAAAAAAAAAAAAAAAAAGATTTGAAGTTGGTGAATTAGCAAACTGTGTATACTTGTATTTCTAAGGGAGTAGGAACAGCCTATGTCAGGAAAGGGCTTAAGAGAGAACTATGACCATTATTTTTTTTTAATTTGAGGAACAATAAGGAAAAAAACATGGATGGAGTGGTATAAGCAAATGAGAAAGTGATAGAAAATTCATATGAGGCCAGACTATATAGATTGTTAGATCTATTGGAAGAATTTTGAATATTACTCTGAAATGGGAGAGTTTGGGGAGAATTTGAACAGAGAAGTGACATCATTTAACTCAGATCTTAACAGAATTACTCTGACCTCTATGTTAAGTATAAACATAAGAGACGCAAGAAGGCTCATTTGTGGATTACAGTCTTGGGGAATCCAGTCCAGGGGAGAGATAATGGTGGGTCAATCCTCATGGCAGCAATGGAGATGAGATATGGCCAGACTTTGAATATGGAACTAATGATATTTGCTGATAAGTTGTCATAAGTTGAGATGGGGAAGGCTACAGGTAGAGCAGACTTGGTGGAGGGTAGAAAAATTACTAGCTCCATTATAGTCATGTAAAAATGCTTATTAGATGTCCAGGTAAAGATATAGAGATGGGTGGATCTATAAGTCTGGATTTTAGGAGAAAAATATGGGCTGGAGTTAAAAATTTCAGAATCATCAGTAAATCAATGGTGTTTATAAAACTATAAGGCTAGGGCTGAACCCTGGTGGCCTAGTGGTTGTGTGTGGGATTGTGGCACACAGGATTGGCGGTTCAAATCCAGCAGCAGCAGCTCTCCAGGAGCAAGGCTGGACCTCCTACTCCCAGCAGGGGGCAGTGATTCCCACAAAAAAAAATCTATAAGTCTAGACAGTATCACCACGGGAGTAAGCATAAAAAGAGCTAAGGACTTCCTACCACTTAATCAGTTTTCTTCCTCTGAAATCCCCATGCCCTACCCCACTACCAGGCTTACTGGTCGCAGCATTAGAAACCCTGTAATTACTATGAGCACCATCTTCCTCATTAACTTTGAAGTTCCCAGTCAAATTGAGTCATTTCTCAGGCCCCATGTCCTGTACTCAAGTATTCCAAGCTAGGTCAGTATGGCTCTAAATCAAATAAGTAGTTCCCAATAGTTTATAGATCACAGAATACATATACAGATAGTAGCACCCCTGACACATTTCTAGCCCTATGACCCCTTGTAGGGTTGAGATTAATCGTTGAGAATCTATATGTGACACAAGGATAAGGAAGCCTATCCTAATCAATCACTCCCCCTCTGTCCTCTACCACATTAGAAAAGCTGCTGATGGCATGGACTGAGGTGGGGCTGCCACTCCAAGATGTGTCTGCAACTGCCTGTAATTTCTGTCGCCGCCCTGTGCACTTCGAGCTCATGAGTGAGTGGGAACGTTCCTACTTTGGTAACATGGGGCCTCAGTATGTTACCACCTATGCCTGAGAAACCAGCTGCCGGAGCTCCTCACCCACCTACTTTTCACATGGGATTGGGCTTCCTCTCTGCTTCACTGTGCCTTTGACTGACCTGAACCTGAAAATAAAGAGCAAACTGCAACACATGTAGCTCTTTTTTGGACATGGGCAACTACACTAGATGGGACTTCGTCAAAGAAGTGAGTCATGAAAGAACAAAAGATCATTTGGTCTTCCAATGATAAAATGTACTAATACATAGAACCAGAATGAGGGAAATGGTTTAAAAAAACATGCATTGACCTGCACAAAAAAAAGCTAGAACCTTTGTCATATAACTCATTCCCAATGGTTTCAGTAAGAATGCAAGGATCGAATTTTGCTAGCAGTCCTGGAACTTTAAATAGCCTTTAAAGTTAGGTGATAGAGCCTGCTTCAACCAAATTGCCTGAAGGTAAGGAGTGGCTCCCCCAAACTTCTCCAGAAGGTGAGAATAGATAACCCTCTCAGTTATTCTTTCCTTCCCACACCTTATAGTTTGGTTTCCCAGGGAGAAAAAAAATAGGTTTGCCCCTGCTGAACAACTTGTTCAAGGCAATGCTCCCAACTTTCTAAGTGAGAGCAAATAAAAATATTTGCAGAGCTCACTTAAATAAGCTAGTGAGGCCACTTGCTGAGGCTTGTATGGTACAGGTCCTGCCTTGTAGCTCTGACAGCTGCGGGACTGGTATCTTCTCATCCTGTAGCCTATTTATTGCAGCTATGTGTCACACATTTGGGAAGCTACAATTTAAGGCCACATTAAACCTACCTCCTTTGTTAATCCATCTTTGCCTTTATGGTAGATACCATGTCTCCTTCTTCTCTGCAATTGTGACAGGCAGTGGACATAACCAGTATTAAGGCATAGTATTTTTCATCATAAGATGCACCTGATCATAGGACACACTCAGTTCTTAGAGAAGGGAAGAAAGGAAAAAAATTCCAAACAAAATAGTACCAGTATCCTAAAATGTTCTGGGGTACCACACCTTCGGACCATAAGACGCATGCTCGGCTCTTCAAACTAAATTTCACAGAGCATGTCTAAACTGTCAACATGAAGCTGTATGTGTTGAAACATAGACTTCATTTAAGCAAATATGCATTTCCCAACAAGACAGAGTGGGATGAAAGCATACTGGACAACTGATTCCCACGTACTTCTGATAGGAAGATGGAACTTGGGATGTGGAATTGGGCTAAGAATCAAGGCACAAAAAGCTCATCAATAAGGGGCCAAGTGGAAAGATGAGAGAGAAAGAGTGGTTCTGGAGGGTAATAAAGGGAAAAGGAGGGGTCCTTGAGGGAGGAAGAGAAAAGAAGACTGGGTGAAAAGGAGGCAGCATGGGGAGCTTAAGATGGGAAAAGGCTTCCTAAGACTGTGTGGGGCTGACTGTGCCAAAGAAATTACCACGGGGTAGGGGTCAGTGGAGGGACCTTGGAGTCTGGCACACATATAGAAACAACGGCCCAGGTTGGGCCCAGGCTTTTTCACAGCCCGTATCACCAATGGTTCCCTGTGGCCCCCATAGAGGGGAACAAGCAAGGGGTGCTCCAGCACAGTCTTTATGCTCCAGCATAAGGTCTTCTCCTTTTTTTCATACGTGGCCTCTAAAACCTTGGCCTGCATTGGCTTTAGTTTGGTTGTAACCTCTCTTTCTGGGATCACCATGTTCATGGGCACCCATCAGGCTAGGATGTACCAAATCCAGACAAGTTTGAGATGGCTAGAGGATGGCTGGAAGTAGTTCTTCAGATTCTCCTGGCTTCTGTTGAAGCCTGTCTGGCTTGGCCAAGGCCTGGTTGAGCATACATGGGTCTTGTTCAGACATGTCTGCCCTCGGGTTTGATTGCTAAGCTGTAGTGCTGACCACCTGATGACAGGATTAACTAGAAAGTTAAGAATCTTGAGCTGCGTGCCTGCAAACTCTGGGAGGAAGCGGCTACTCAGAGGTGGACAATGTTTTGTGGATACAGAGGATTCCCACGGGACAGTGGTCGGATCCCATCACCTCAGGTAGCAGGAAGGAGTCCTAAATGTGTCTCATACCAGAGTCCCATCCCCTAGCACATAGTCAAGCCAGAAGCCATAGTTCAAATAGCGGGCACCACTGACTGCTGGCCAGCAAGTGAAGGCACCTTCTTTCTTTGGTTGGAAACAGTGGAAATTATCAGTGAAAGGCGCCAAATGGGCCTCATCCTGGCACCTTAGGACACTTGCACCCTGGGTCCTCTCCAAAGAATTCCCGAGGAGGAAGGAGAAAGCAATACAAACAATAAGCAGAATTCATATGCCTAAAATCGAAAGAGATGTAGACCAATTGCTTTATTTTACACAGAAAAAATTTGGTTGTTCCAGAAGACTAATGTTTATAACTGTAAGAAATGGAGTTGGATATCCATCCTTATTGATGGATGCTTGTTTTGTCCTTCTGCACCGGGTTACACTTACCTTGCACTGTTACATAAATGCCAAATCTGAGCTTGTTTTTTTTTTTGTTGTTGTTATTTTTGCCTAATCAAAGCTATTCCTAGAATTATTTACCAAAAGAACAGTGAACAGAAGGTTAAAAGTGGTTCTAACCTGTGGGTCATGACCCCTTTGGGGGTTGAATGACCCTTTCACAGGGGGTCGCCAGATTCATAACAGTAGCAAAATTACAGTTATGAAGTAACAATTAAAATTGTTGGGGGATGACCACATGAGGAACTGTATTAAAGAGTGGTGGCATTTGAAAGGTTGAGAATCACAGCTCTAGGGAGTAGGGCTGGAGTTAGGAAGACTGTAGCCTTTTCACTTGGACCTCTAATGGCACCGTGGTTTTGCATTGGCTAACTATAAGCTCAGCAGTTTAAAACCACCAAACCATCAGAGAAAGACAAACTTTTCTACTTCCGTAACGAGCAGTTCTATCCTGTGTACCCTACCCTGTGTGACTATGAGTTGAAATTGACCCAATGGCAGTTTGGTTTGGGTTTTGTGTGTATAATAAAGGGACCAGATTTTAAGCAGGACACCATTGACCGGGTGGTAGTGGTGGTGTTCTGATTAAAATTTGGTCTATATGAAGCAAGAAAAATGTTCACAGAACGCAAAAATAGTGTTGTAATATATTTATTTTAATTTTAAAGCGCCACAGGAAGTTGTTAAATTGTTAAAAAGTGGGAAGTCTGATCACCTTAGTGTATAAAAGCTCTCACTGAGCCCTAACCACAAAATCCTATCCCCTACACTCACCCAGCTGCTCCAAGGATCTATGTTTGAATATTTCCCTTGGCTCTGATCCCCAATCCATTTATCCAACCCACTCATTCATTGTAACAAATGATTTTAGAATAGCTATTATGTACCAGATATGCCAGGGATAAAGTGGCGATCTGATCTAGCCCTAGGGACTAAGGAGGTTTCCTTTTAGGATATGATGTGGAGCTGAGAAGGAAAGGCTTAGTAGGAATAGAAAGCAGCTGTTCCAAATGAGAGGACAGCTTCTATGACTGGCCTGTGCAGGGAAGGTACAGTGGAATCAAAAGACTTAAGTGGAGGAGAGGCTGGAGGTAGAATACTAGACTGGGAGACTATTTACAAGCCCATACAAACAAAAGATGATGGTCACTTAAGTCACAAAGGCAAAAGAGAAACAGCACAGAAATTAAGGTTATTTGGAGGTGGAATTAAAACTACCATGCTTGTTTACCAAGTGATTATGAGAAGTTGGTGTGGTAGACTAGAGAAACAAATTCATAAACACGCATATGAATATAAGGGAAAGGTTTATATACAAGAAGAATGGAACATTGAAGAAGCATTCCAACCCAGTTCAGTCGAAGGTAATAAGTCCAATATTAGCCCATATGTCCGACACCAATCTATAAAATCTTCTTCCAACTCACAAAGCATGTGCAATGACACCAGGACAATCACAGGCCAGTGGGTGCAGTCTTATGTATCCAGCAGCAGTAGAAGCATCCCGGCGTTGGCAAGCGTCTCCCCATGGCTCCTTATTTGCAGGGCTCAGGATCCATCAGCAGTATCCATTGGCAGTAGAAGCATCTCAGCACTGGCAGGGGTCTCTCTGTGTTTTTTTCCAGCTTCAGAGGTCCGGTTCCATCAAGGTTAGCCTGTGTAGCTTCTCCTCCAGCTGCTCCCAATTCTTAGGACTCAGATTCTATGCTGGCATCTTGTCTTGTCAGTCGAGCATCTCCAAGTGACTGAGTTACATCTCTCACCTCTAATTGGGAAATACCGCGAGACTTCCTAGAATTCTCAGGAGAAAGCCATGCCCACACAGAAACCTCACTGGCTATCTCCAGATTGAGAGACTAGACTCTACCCCTATACTCCCAGTGCTGAAACTGACACAGATCAGTGACTGACACAGTGGGTAAAGAAGGAAGACCATACTAGAACTATTCTCAGATTTCTAGTTGAAACAATTAAGGGAATTATAGTGAAATTTAGGGAGATGACAAGACTAGAAGAATATGTCTGGTAGGAAGTGAATATATGCTGCTATTTTGGAAAGACTATGTTTATCATGTGACCAAATACTATTAGCTCTCTTTTCCTTGGAAAAAAATTCAGGAGGCATATTTGATTAACCTAGAAAAGTTCTTAACAAAGAAGATAAGGCATCCAAGTATATGATGCTATCAATAGGAAATAGAAAAATCAAACTCAAGTGAATGACTGATGAGGAGTACAGCAGGGAGGTACTGAATGACTTGTATATAGTGTACAATTTCCTTTCCCTTCCACCAGCCCCATACCACCACCATTCTCTCATTATCTCATGCCCCAGTTGTCTTTCTAGCTGAAAGTCACATCTTCGTCTGTATCTCATCATGGAAGTTTGCTATATATTGAGTAGAACTGTGTCAGAATAAGTTACTGATCTCTCTCTTCTTGAAGCAAATCAATATGAGAATTGGCTTGGAGATTCTAGAATAGTGGTTTTCAAGCCTGGTCATACAGTAAAATCACCTTAGCTTTTAAAATATACTATCATCCTTGCATCACATCCAATAAATTATGATTTAATTGGTCTAGGGTGGTGCTTTGGTATTGAAATTTTTGTAAAAGCAATTTGATATGTAGTCAAGATTAAAAAACTTAGGTATGAGGTTACTATTTAAAAAAAGATGGAAAGGAAAGGAAGCCCACCAATTCAGAGCATAAAGCAAAACTAGAATGAAAATAAACTTTGAAAAGGACAAAAACATTTAAAAAGGGCACAGGAGACAAGTTTGATGGAGTAGATAGAGTGTGCAGTGGTATTGAGGCTGAAAATGGAGACTAAGCATAGGTGAGAGCCTTGAATGCCAAGTATGGGTGTCTCTGCATCACATATTTACAGAAAGGTATCCAAGATTTGTGAGAAGGAAGTGCAGTTTAAGGAAATGACCAAGGCAATGATAGGTTTGAGGTCCTTGAAATCTAGCTCCTAAAAGATTCTCCAGTTACACCTCCTGCCATTCATCTCCCTCTCCACTATAACAAGAATGGAACTTGCATTTCCACGGGCTTTTCACTAGAATGCTTTGCTCCCTCCCCTACCCTAAACTTAGTTCTATTCATCTTTAAGATTTAGCTATTTCTATGTGCCTCCTGATATCCAGACTAGCCTAAGAATCTTAATTCTTAGATCCTCCAGTCTCCTGTGTTCTCCCTCTCTAACTCAATTGCAAGGACAACATTCTATAATTGGATTGTTTTATGTCTATAGTCCACTACCAAATAGAGCCCAAGAGCTAGAACAAAATCAGAATAAATCACTAGCACACAGCTCAAGACCAGGCTAAAAGTAGGGTCAGCAATGCCTAATAAATGTACCATTAGCCATCAGTGCTTTAAAAAAAACATTTGCTCCATTTTCTTGAAAGAATCTCCCACCAGTCCCAAACTCAACAGTGATTGGTTGGCTAAGCAGAATCATTGAGGAGGTGGATTTAGACATCTACCTTACCTGATAGATTGCATCCCCGTAATCAATCAGATGGTGAGCTGTGTTCAGGTCACCCAAGATGTGGCTGAAAATATTAAGTGGGATTATCAATTGGACAATCAAGAAAAGAAAACAGTCCTGACTTCACAAACTTTTTCCTGAACCACCAGAAGCTCAGATAGGTCATTTCCCATTTGGGTTTTTTTGGGGGGGTGGTTTTCCAGCCAATAACAATTCATAGTAACCTACTGCTACAATCTTACTTTAACCTTGCTGCATTTCTACCAATTCTGATCTTCAAAGATCACATTGATCCCAGTTAAACCTGACAGCCTCATTAATCTTTACCTAAGGACATCTCCCTCTAGTCTTTCAAAGTTGAGTTCAGATACCATGGCCTTTAGGAATCCTCTGAGTAGTCTAGCCTATTCTCACCTTTCCTGGAACTTGTCCAATCTTTCTTGGCCAAGATTTTAATTTGCCTCCAGGTCCTTTACCTTCCTCTTCTCAAGTCTCTAAGTTAATAAATTAATATACCCATTTGACAAGAGAAAAGGCAAGCAGGACTAGTCTTATGACTGATGAATGAAATCTGGAGCCAAGATAGGTAAAATATTTGACTACAAAAACCAGAGTTGTGTAATTTTTCTCTTTCTAACCCTAATACTCGTGTAATTTTATCTTGTCTTCACAGCCTTGTAATAAAGCAGAGCCTAATTAGATAAGCATAATGGTGCCTACCACACAATGGCACTAGGCATAGGGTAGGCCAAACCAAAATCAAACTCAGTAACATCAAGTTGATTCCTCATAGTGACCCTATTATAGGACAGGGTAGAACTGCCTCTGTGAGTTTCTGAAACTATAACTCTTTATAGGAATAAAGTGCCTTGTCTTTCTCCCACAGATAAGATAATGGGTTTGAACTGCTGACTTTGTGGTTAGCAGCCAAATATATAACCACTGTGCCATCAGGGCTCACCCAGGGCTGGTCACGTAAGACAAATTCAAGGAAGTCTTGCTGCTCAGGACTGCAGTACCTGGCAGCCACAAGGAGGGTTTCTGATCAGATCTGTAGCAAGTGATAGAAACTCATTTTAAAGACCAGCCTCGCGGGATTCCCAAGGTCTGCTTGGGAATCTACATGTAGATTAATGTCAAGGTCCTATCCTGTCCTTCCCATGTGCTAAGGAGAAGAGAAATCCCCCACTGAAAAAAAGAGGGTCATTTTCACACTTACCATTATCTCCCCTTACCATGTAGTTTCCACTTAAATGGCCATCTGTCTAATGGTCAAGAAATAAATGAGCTGACATATAAAGTTCAAGGGCAGTGATGACAACAAGTGAGATAGAAAAATGGGCATCTATGATTATACAAGGTAAACTAGGTGACGGTGTTGCCATTCACAAAGACAGAACACCAAGAAAAAGGAACAAATTGAGGCAAATAAGTTCAGCTAAGCTGCTCTTGAAGTATAAGTGGTAATGAGAGCTGAACTTCCAGGTTAGCACCCCTACTATAATGATAGAGAACTCATGGTTTAGAAAGGACAAGGATTTGACTGAGATCACACAGTAAATAGCCTAGCCAAGGCTAGAAAGGAAAGTCGAGTCTGCAAACTTTCCCATAATGAATGCATGTGTATAAGGGAAAGTTTGGAGTCAACACACTTGCAAAATACAACCAGCTGCAAAGAGATAAAAGCCTTACCCGATCTTGTGCTGTGTAAGGAAGGCCCCACCCTCATTATCCATAGCCCAAAATTTCTCTTTGGTGAATGCATTCATGTTTTCATAGCAACCCACATTCCCATCCTGAGTTGTAAGCAGGCCAATCAGGCCTTCCTCAGCAGTCACTGGGATACAGCTGTCCTTACAGAATGCAGCTACAACTGGAGACAAAGAATACTCTAAGCCAGTGGTCATGGCAAACTAGGGCTCGGTGAATGTGTGACTCTGAAGTAACATTGAAAACATTGGAAGGTTATTATTTCAGATCAGTGATTTCATTTGTTTGGGAAAACACATTTAAGGCTCTTGAGTGATTTTAAAGTTGTTTGGAGGGACAGGATTGGCTCTTTGGTCTCAAGAGTTTGCTGACCCTTGCTCTAAGCAGAACTGGCAGCCAAGTGTACATTCTATCTCCTTTTCAATTGTTTCTACACTCCTGAATCATCTTTATAAAGTGTAACTCTGTTACGAACTCGTGAGAATCTGGAGCAACTCTATTCAAACTTGGGTGCCTCAGTTCCTCCCTCTATAAAAGCCACAGAATAATACTAACAGTTCATATTCTGAATGTCTTACATGGATACATGTTAAGTGCTCAGTAAGTATTAACTATTATACTCTACTGGTAGGGGTTATTTCATTTGGTATAATCATCACATAGATTAATTAATTTAATCTTGGTAAAAACCTTAGGAAATAGCCTTTATCTGTATTTTCCTACTGAAGACCCAGAGGGACAAAGAGTCACTTTCCAGAGGGCAAAGAGCTAAGAAGAGTTAGGATTCAAACCCAGGCAGTCTGGCTTCAGAGCTCACATAATTAACCCCCACACTAATGTCCTTCTACGGTCCAACAGGTTGATTTTATACATATAAATTATACTTCATACAACTTAATTTTATTGCTTTAATATCTGTTGTGGACTAAAAACCTACATTTTTTTATTATCGTCTCAACATATAGTGTAAGCCTTTTCCTTATACTTCCATCCACCTTTTATTTAAAGAAACCCTGTTTACTGGACTAGCCACTACCATTTCAGCTAAAATAGGAGACATAGCACTCAATAATAACCAGAGTTCTGTCAGCATATCCCCTAGAAAAAGAAGATTAAGTCAAAGTCAAGAATGAGGACTCCGGAACACAAAAAGGCTTAGAATTCCAGCTGTAGGTAAATTCCTTAAACACATGGTAGTTGAAAAGGAAAATACAGGGACGATAATGAAGCTAGAAAGGTGGGGAATATAAAAGGAATTGGTGTCTGTATTGATGGAAGATGGCACAATACTTAGAAGGAGGAAACGAGGGTACTGAGAGTGGGAAAAGGATAGGAGAGGAAGGGTATTGGGAATTTGTGAGGGAATATATTCAGGGAGCTGAGAGTATAGAACAGTGGTTCTCAACCTTCCTAATGTTGTGACCAACTGTAGTTCCTCCTGTTGTGGCAATGCCCCCCCAGCCCTAAAATTATTTTCGTTGCTACTTCATAACTGTAATTTCACTACTGTTATGAATCAGGCAATCCCTGTGAAAGGGTTATTTGACCCCCAAAGGGGTCACGACCCACAGGTTGAAAACCGCTGGTTAGGAGAAGCTAGTTATGAGGAGTGTGTGTGTGGGGGGGGGGATAGCGAAGGAATCAGGAAATTGAACTGGGATGGTCAAGAATGAAAGCAAGAGAAAATTCGGGGATCTAAATTTGGGGTCTCTGGGTGGCACAAACGTTACCCAGAGGTACCTCGGAAGGCAGGTGTGGGCAATCTGCTCAAAAACCGTCAGAGCCTCTCTTCCTTATGGAGTAGTTCGACTCTGGATAAAGGGGAGCTCCACGAGTGGTGTAGCCTCCACTGTGACTGACAAAAAGTTTAGGTGGGAGAAAAGGTAGGAATTGGGGGATTTGCCTATCTGCTAAGGGGTGTTAAGGATCTAAAATGGAGGCTAGAGAGCAAGAAAGAGAATTCAATGGGGAGGTGTACGTTGAATAGGAATCAGATATGAGTAGGGATGAAGACTTCCAAGAAGTCTTCTCTAAGGCTCTCTAAACTGAGGTGGCACAACGGGTTTAAGGAGAAAGTTTCGGGATGCTGAGCTGGACTTTTTGGAAAGTCGAAAGAGGCGGGTCAGGAGGCAAAAACTATCGTATAGGGGGAAGTGTGGTAACGTCCTTTGGATCCTTAAACACTCACTCATCACTTTGGTGTCCTGAAGACAGACAATGTCGGCATCTAGCTCATCTAAAAGACGCCTCGAGAGCAGGGCCCCGCCGGTGCTGTGCCCTTGGCTCGGTATTCCGTTGATGTTCCAACTCGCCAAGCGCAACATTTGAACGCAAACTGCAAAGCCTTATGGGCCACGGCGCACGAAAGCGCCAGCGAAACCACAGACGCAAAAGGCCAGGCCCCTCCTACCACGCTTATTTACACCAGCCTCCTGCGTACACAGAAGAGACAGTCGCGCGAAGGGCGGGACTTCTCTGGGGTTTTCCGGCGGGAGAAGCCACTGAAAGAGCTGCCTCAGTGTGCTGCCGCCTAGGGCAAATGCGCGGCAGGGGCTCTGGACTACGGTGCTGCCCTCAAGCCTGGCTAGCCTGGCCCTGGCTGCCGCCTTCCTCCTCTGCTTAAAGACTGAGGGTGGGTCCATCAATTACAAGTGGGATGTCGCCGCTCCAAGCAACGGAATCACGATGCGGGTCCATTTGCCCCGTAAGTGCGCAGATTGCTTTGGGGCTTACGATCCAAGAGTGACCTTTGCAACTGCACTTGCAGCCAAATGACCATGGTTTGCGGAGGAAAAGTGCAAGAGGCACGGTGAAGAACACATAGATGGAGGACCTGAAGGGTGGCAGCCTCTGGCCTTAATGGAGGGAAGAGGGTTTAAGTCTCCATTCCTTTCGTTACCTATTAGCTGTTTGGGGACTCATACGTATAAACGATGTCTACATCATTTCCAATAGCTTTTTTTAATTATTAAGGGGGGCGGGGCAGGGAGGAGATTGCCAACCCTTTCTTTTCAAATGCCTTTGGGTGTACTCAAACTGTCAAACTTTCAGTTAATAATCTAGTGCATTAGCAGGTTGCATGATCCAGGGAAACTCATAGCATCCTCTAACACGTGGTCTGGCACGTACTTGTCCTTGACTCCTTTTCTCAAAGGAGTAAAATCAAGACCCAAAGAATTTAAATGTGTTTCCCTAGAGTGTTTCCTGAAACCCTTTCCCCCTTTCAAATCTTTTCCTCTGGGCCTTCTGCAGTATCTTATGGTTTATTTTGTCTATAGAGCACTTATGACAATGCTCATAATGCCATCTCTCAATAATTTCCATTTCTGTTACAACGGGGCTGCTAGCCAGTAACTTAAGAACGATGGCCAATTCTGATTCATCTTGTTAACTCCAGCCCCTAATACTACCAAAACAAAACCCAAACTAAAGGGGAAAAATACATTCCCATTGACTGGACTCCAATTCAAACCAAACCTATAGAACAAACTAGAGCTGCTTGATAGGGGATTATCTGAGTCTGTAATCTTTAAAGGATTAAAACACCTCATCTTTCTCCTACAGAGCAGCCCGGTGTGTAATCCGGGGACTCATCAGCACAGTTAGGTGGCAATAAGTAAAATAAATATACATGACAATGGCAAAAGCATCAACTGGTTCATGGATTTTTAGAAAGCATAAAATAGAAATAATAGATATACTCAATTCTTTATTTCTTGCCTAAACGTATAACATCAATATTTTTGCCTCTTAGTCTACTTTTAGAAACACCATCCTCAGTGAAAGCAGAAAAGTCTCAAGAAGCTACTTCTCCTCCAACAGAAAATAGTTCTGAGTTTAAATAAAATATTTTGGTGCCTTGAGCGTGTGTGTGTTTTGGAAATTATTAACTCAGGATTGAGTAATAGGAGTGGGACAACTAGGACAAAGAGGAGTGTTTCTTTGCTCTTATTACATATTGACAAGTTAATCTCTACTAAGAGATTGTGCCCATTTATGCCAAAGACTAATCTGAAACTCAGCCCCAGGAAAATCCAGATCCTGCCTGTCCCCATGCGCTGGTTTTAATTTCCCTGTCCTGCAGTAGCATGTTAATATTAGTTCTGACCTTTGAGGTAAGATAAGCATATGGTTAGCCTAAAGAGAAAAGGCTCTGGGTACTCAGGAACTTCGATGGCAACAGTAACAGCTGATATTTTAACAGAGCACATGCCCTTCCCTTACCACAGAACTTTTCCAGCCTTCCCAATAAGCCAAGAAACATCTCCAAGCTCTCTTTTTGATGCCACTGGGTCTGTAAATGCAAGAAAGTCAGATGGGTAATTAGCAATGGAAGAAAAACCCTCTAAAAAACAGGTAAGTAAAGAAAAAGTGCCTGAAAGTTACACAAATCCACATCCATTATTTAAGCTCTTTGGAAACAAATTTCTTTGACTAGGTGGTCAGTTGAGATGTGGATTAAAGGGATGACAGAATAGGAGAAAAGATTTTATCTTTATCTGGTCTACATCTAAAATTAATATATCAATCTATATATTAAAATTCATTATAACCTGTCTCTAGGACACTGAACCAAAGTGCAGTTCCTTAACACCTTTGTAAGTCTCGCCAGTTTGGTCTTTTCCAGTTTTGAGTAATAGAGATTATTATACTTGATGCCTCCCCACTGGTACATAAAGTAGGATTGGTTTGTGTGGCAGTCATGTAATCTTGTCAATTTCATGACTGGGAGTGTATGGGTGGAGTATAGCCTGTCAGTCTGGAGATAGCCATGAGACCTCTGTGTGTGCATGGCTTTCCCCTGAAAATTCTGAGAAATCTGGCACTTCCTTCTTGGAGGTAGGAAACACTCTCTCTCTCAGTTCAGTCCTTGGGAGACATTGTAGCTGACAAGACAACATGGCAGCATGCTGATAGACCCTGAGTCCTGGAAACTGGAGGAGGCAGAGAAGAAGCCACATGAGCTTACCCTGATGGAACCAGACCTCTGAAGCTGGAAAAGCCACATAGAGCCTCCTGCCATTGCTAAGATGTTTGAGAAGCGCCAGAGAGGCCTCTGCCAGTGCTAAAATGCTTCTATTACCATGGATACACAAGCTGGTGATTGTCCTGGCATCATTGCATGTGCTTTGTGAGTCTGAAGAGAACTTATGGGCTAATATCAGACTTGTGGGCTTGGATTGGGTTTTGGGATGCATTGCTCTTGTATATAAACTTCTCCCTTATATATGCATGTGTGTTCATGAATTTGTTTCTGTAGTCTACACATACTGACAGTTTTCTATGTCACTTTGAACAAGATTTCTAGCTTCTTTGGACTTTAATATTCCCTTAGTAAAATGAAAATGAAATGAAATGAAGTAAATAAAATGAAAATGAAATGAAGTAAAATAAAATGAAAATGAAAGTCCTTCTCTGATTACCAAAGATCAAGAACTGAGAAGCTTCATTTACACCTTTTTATTTCATTAGACCATTGAATCTATTCTTACCCATTTAAAGTTGAAGATCTCTTTTAAAAATCATTTTATTGGGACTCATACAACTCTTATCACAATCAATAGATACATCTATTGTAGGCAAACCATATTTGTACATTTGTTGCGATCATTATTCTCAAAACATCCTCCTTCTACTTAAGCCCTTGGTATCAGTTCCTCATATTTCCCCTCCTTCCCCTCTATTCCTCCCTCATGACCCCTTGATAATTTACAAATTATCATTATTTTGTCACATCATAACCTGTCCAATGTGTCCCTACACCCACTCCCCTGTTGTCCATACCACAGGGAGGAGGTTATATGTAGATCCCTACAAGGGGTTCCCCATTTCTACTCCACCTTCCCTCCACCCTCCCAGTATCAACGCTTTCACCACTGGTCCCAAAGGGGTCATCTGTCCTGAATTCCCCATGTTTCTGTCGTCTTACCTGTACCAGTGTATATCCCCTGGTCTAGCCTGAGTGGTAAGGTAGAATTGCAATCATGATAATGGGGGAGGAAGCATTTAAGAACTAGAGGAAAGTTATGTATTTCATTTTTGCTACACTGTCTTGACTGGCTCATCTCCTCCCTGTGACCCTTCTGTAAGGAGATGTTGCTTCACCTACCGATGGATTTTGGGTCCCCAATCAGTAATTACCCTCATTTTTTAGTTCTTTTATGCCTGATGCCTGATCCCTTCGACACCTCATGGTCACACTGGCTGTGTGCTTCCTCCATGTGGGCTATGTTGCTTCTGAGCTAGATGACCGCTGGTTTACTTTCAACCCTTTAAGACCCCAGACGTTGTATCTTTTGATAGCTGGGCATCATCAGCTCCCTTAACCATATTTGCTTATGCATGCTTTTGTCTTCAGTGATAATATCAGAAAGGTAGGCACACACCGTTAGGACTTTTGGTTCTTTGATGCCTGATAACTGATCCCTTTAACAACTTGTTGTCATACTGGCTTGTATGCTTCTTTCATGTGGACTTTGGTGCTTCTGAGCTAGATGGCTGTTTGTTTACTTACAAGTCTTTAAGACACCAGATACTATATCTTTTGATAGCCGGACACATTCATCTTTCCTCACCACTTTTGCTTATGCACACATTTGTCTTCGGTGATCGTGTCAGGAAGGTGAGCTTCATGGAAAGCCAATTTAACAGACTAAGTGCTCTTGCACTGATGAAGTGCTTGAGTGGAGGTCCAATGCCCATCTGCTTTCTTAATGCTAACCCTATGGGCTGAGCCCTGGTGGCGTAGTGGTTGAATGCGCATCTGCAGTCCGCGGGGCTAGCAGTTCAAATCCAGCAGCAGCTCTCCAGGAGCAAGGCTGGGCCTCCCACTCCCACCACAGGCAGTGATGCCAAAAAAAGAATTAAAAAAATACTAACCCTATAAGTATATGCATCATCATATATAATTATATTCACCTATGCATATGCCTATATTTAGACCTTCATAAATGCCCTTTACCTCCCAGTTCTTTCCTCTATTTCCTTTTACTTTTCTCTTGTCCAACTATCATCCTCAGCCTTCATTTGGGTTTCAGTAATTTCTCTGTTACATTACTCTTGATCAATCCCTATAAGACCTCTCACACCCACCTTGTCACTGATTTTGAATCATTTGTTGTTCTCTTATCCCTGGGTTGGTCAACACCAACTCCTTTCCCCCACCTCCCCGTCTCCCATGTCGCCCTGGAACCATTAGCCCCATTTTCTCCTCCAGACTGTTCATCTATCCTATCTTATCTAGATAGAGTTGCAGAGATAATAATATGTACCAGAAAAGAAGACATCATAAGATTAAGTGACCAAAGAGAACAAAATAATGACAACAACAAAAAAACCCAATGTCCAGAAAAAAATAAATAAATAAGTAAAAATCCAAAAATAATAATAACAAAATAAAAACCTGTAAATATTTCAAGGTCTGTTCATTGACCTCCAAGAGTGTTCCCCGGTTGAATCCAATGGGGTACCATACCATGGCCCCAAAGTATATCATTTAACTCCCTCGGGAACTTTATGCTCTGCTCCCCCTGCTGCTCTGCTACACCCTTAGTGTTTTGTCTTGGTGTGGTGGGGTCAAACAGGATACATTCCTGACCCTGATTTTACATTGTTGTTCATGTAGGACCTTGGGTCAGCGAGGGACACAGTTTTTCATAGTGGGGCCGGCAATATTGCCCTCTCTTTGCACTGGCTGTTCTGAGTGGTGATACGGTTTCAAAGCTCAGTGGCCCAGGATGTCCTCCACGCTTTCTTCCTCCACCTTCATTTGTTCTTGTGTGCTCTAGTCAAACATGTCCCTCTCCCTGAGCTGCAGCCTTCAGTGCTATGTTCCAAAGTAAACTCCCCTGGTGGGGGGAGAGGGGACTGTCCATGTAGTTGGAATTGGGATTGGACCCTCAGACCTCTCCACTACCTCCCTGTTCCATGCCGTCACACTACATTTACATCATGGAACACTGGATTTAAGATTGGTCCCTCTTTCTCTGTGAAGATATAAACAATTTTAGTACCCCATTTCCTCTCTACACATCGCCATCTCCCCCCTTAGTTGGCTACCATATGTAGCCCTGGATTTGGTCTGGCCCCTGCCACATTACCTGAGCCTCCACCCTGGAATTTCTATATACAGTAGCTTTTTCCCTATGCCCCTTTTGCATTTTTTTTAAATCTTGCCTCAGCAGACACATGTTGTACAAGTCTTTTTGCGCTTGGATTGCTTCATTTATCATAATTTCTTCCACTTCTTCCCATGTGGCGATGTGCTTCGTGAGTTCATCACTGCTTTTCATCGACGTGTAGTATTCCATTGTATGCTTTTTATTCCCTTTGCCAGCTGATGGAAATTTGGGTTGTTTCCAACTCCTTGCAATTATAAACCATGCTGCAATGAACACTGGAGCACAGATGTCTGGCTGTGGATTGTTACTTGCCTTTTCTAGTTTTATGCCATGTAGGGGGATTGCTGGGTCATATGGTAGCTCAATTTCCATCTGTTTTAGATATCGCCAAATTGATTTCCATGGTGACTGCTCATACCTACAAGTCTACCAGCAGTGAATAAGAGTTCCTGTCTCCTGACAGTCCCTTAAGCACTTGTTGCTTTCTGAGTTTTTTGAATTGAGCTATCATTGAGGATGTTAAGTGTTATATCATTGTTGTTTTGATTTTCATTTCTCTTATGGCTAATGATCTGGAACATTTTCTCATATGCTTATTGGCCATTCAGAGTTCTGTGAAACATCTGTTCAGGTCCTTTGCCAACCTCCTCAGTGGCTGTTAGTTTTGTTCTTTTTGGAAGCTATCAGGGTATTGTAGATTTTAATAATTAGGGCTTTGTCTGATGTGTCATTGCTAAAGATGTTTTCCCAGTCCAGAGGCTCTCTTATTTCTCTCTTGTTGAATTCTTTCGATGTACACAGATGTTTTATCTTCAGTATATCCCACTTGTCAATTTGTGCCTCCTCTGTGTTTGTGTCCTTCCCTATTTGTGTTATCCTGTGTATTCCCTGTGCCAAAGTTTTCAGGTTGGTCCCAATTCCTTCATTGATGACCCTAATAATTTGGGGTTTCACTTCAAAGTCAATGATCCACGTTGAGTTAACTTTAGTGCAGGGAGTGAGATAAGGGTAATGCTTCATTTTTCTACAAGTAGATATTCATTTTTCAGCACCAATTGTTGAACAGGGCATCTGCCTCCCATTTGATATTTTTGGGGCCCTTATCAAAAATCAGTTTGTATGCTGACGATTTTATTCTTGGATATTCAGATCATCTCCATTGGTCTGGGTGTCTATTATGCCAATACTATGTTGCTTTGACCACTGTGGCAGTTAATATCTGCTAAAGTCAGGTAAAGCAAGCCTGTGTCCCTTCTTCTTGAGGAGTTCTCTACTAATTTTGGGGTTGTTCCCTCTCCATATGAAGTTGCTAATCATTTCTTCCATATATTTGAAGAAAGATAAGTTTAATTGTATCAGAATTGCATTAAAGTTTTATAGTGCCTTGGGTAGAGCCAACATCTTTACGATATTGAGTCTTCTAGTTCATGAGCATGGGATGTTCTTCTATTTGTTGAGGTTACTTGGTTTCTTATAATAGTGTTCTGTAATTTTCCTCATATAGAGCTTTTGTTCTTTTAGTCAGGTATATACCTAGATATTTCACTTTCTGCTTAGCTATTGTGAAAGGTAGAACCTTTTAAATCTCCTCTTCTGTGGTCTTATTCAAAGTGTATAGTAGTCCAATAGACTTCTGTTTTTCGATATTGTATTCTGCCAATCTGCCATGCCCTTATATTCCTTCCAGTACTCTCCTTGTGTAGCTTTTGGGGGTTTTCATATATAAAATCATATCACTCACAAATAACGATAGTTTCCTTCCCCAGACAAATATACCTTTGATGTCTTTTCTTTGCCTTATGCTGTTAGTACAATATTAAATAAAACTGTGACCAAGGGGGTATCCCCATCTGGTCCCTTTTTTCAGTGGGATTGCATTCATCTTTTATCCATTGACTACCATGTTGGCTGTTGGTTTTTCATATATAACTTGTATTGTCTTGAGGAATTTTCCTTCCATTCTTACCTTCTCAAGTATTTTAAACAGGAATTGGTGTTAGATGTTGTCAAATGCTTTTTCTGCATCTTTCAATATTATCATGTGGTTCTTATAGTTTTTCACATCAATGTGGCAAATGGTCTTTTGTATGTTGAATCATTCCTGCATCCTGGGTATGAACTACACTTGGTCGTGGTGAATTATTTGTTTTATTATTGTTTTATATACTTTTGTATTCTATTGGCCAGTACTTTATTAAGGATTTTTGCATCAAGGTTCATTAGAGATATTGGTGTGTAGTTCTTGATTCTTGTGGGAGACTTGCCTGGTTTCAGTATCAGTGTTGTACTAGCTTCATAGAAGGTGTTCGGGAGTTTGCCATTTTTTTCGATGTTTTGGAAGAGTTTGTGGAGGATTGGTGTCAGTTCTTCCCTGAATGCTTTGTAGAATTCTGTAAAACCATCTGGTCCAGGTGATTTTTTTTTGTTGGTAATCCCTTGATAAGTTGTCTATTTATTCTATTGCTGTGGGTATGTTAAGATTCTTAATGTACATCAGGGATAGTCTAGGGAGGAACTGTTTTTCCAAGAATGTGTCCATTTCTTCCAAGTTGTTGAATTCATCGAAGTACAGTCCTTTGTAGTACTGTGTAATTATCCTTTTGATTTCATTAGGGTCAGTTGTAATGTCCCCTCTAACAGCCCTCATTCTTGCTATTGAAATTTGCTCCCACCTTTCTTTGGTTAAGTCTGCCATCAGTTTGTCAATTTTGTTAATTCTTTCAAAGAACCAACTTTTAGCAGCATTAATTTTTTCCATTGTTTTCTTACTTTCCCTCTCCTGAATCTCAGCCCTGATTTTTATTATTTCTTTTATTTTTCTATCAGTAGGATTGTCCTGCTGTCTCTGATCTAGTTGTTGTAAATTTTGTGCCAGCATATCAGTTATGAGATACTCTTCCTTTTTCAGGTGTGCAGGTATTGCTTTGAAACTTCATCTGATAACTGCCTTTGCTGTGTCCCATAAGTTTTGGTATGTCGTGTTGGCTTTCTAGAAATTTTCTAATTTGAACTCTGATCTGGGCCAGTATGTACTCCTTTTGCAAAAGAGATTTTTTCATCCTCTAATTATTTGCTCTTGTTTTCTTCATTTTCCTTATGTTTATTTCCAGCCTTATGACACAGTGGTCAGAAAAAGAGGTCTGTATGATATCAATGTGCTTAAATTTATATAGATTTGCCTTATGCCCCAGCATGTGATCTATCTTCGAATAGGTGCCATGTGGGCTAGAGAAAATGTGGATTTTTAAAATTTGGATGAAAAGCTCTGTAGAGATCTATCAAGTCAAATTGTCTAGTTGTGATGTTTAGATCTCTAGCCTCCTTGTTGAGTTTATTGCCCTGTGATCTGTCTCTCTCAGAGAGTGGTGTATTGAAGTCACCCACTATAATTGTTGAGAGTGTGATTTCTTTTTTCATCTTTTGGAGTGTTTGTTTTACATATTCAGCAGGTCTCTCATTGGGGGAATATGTTTTAAATGCTTATTGGTTCATTGTATACCATTCCCTTGAATGTTATATAGTGTCCCTCCTCATCTATATTTATGTTTTGTACTTTGAGGTCAATTTTAACCAAGATTAGGATGGCTACCCCTGCTTTTTTTGAATTGCTGTTTTCTTGGTGTGCCTTTCTTCAGCCTTTGATTCTCAGCCTATTTTTATCTGTAGTCTTGAGATGTGTCTCCTGTAGGCAACAGATTGATGGTTGTGTTTTCTAATCCAGTCGCTAGCCTCCGTCTTTTGATGCTTGAGTTCAGTCCATTGACATTTAGGGTTATTATCTCTAACTGTTGGAAATATGATGTCTTCTACCTTTTGTGTTGGATGTTTCCCTACCTCCCTTTCTTTTCAGTGTGTTGTGGATGTGTGTGTGAGGTTTGGTCATTCTTGATTTCTTTCCACCATTAGGCCATTCCTATTTTCAGGACTGTTTTCTTTTTGTTGCCCTCTGGGTGAGGTTGTTCTATGTTGGTGAAGCTATTATTTATGTTTGATGCGTGCTGTTCTTCTGCCCATACTGGGTCAGCAAGGATCTTTTGTAGGGTTGGGTCTTCTAACGTAGTCTTTGAGTTTTCCTTTCCTTGGAAAACTCTTACTTCTCCATCTACCTTGATAGATAATTTAGCTGTGTAGAGTATTCTTGGGTTTGCGTTATTTTCCTTTAATTTTTGGAATATATTACTCCACTCTCTCTTCTTCTTCATAGTGTCTGCTGATAGCCCTAAACATCTTATTTGGGAGACTTTATATGTGTTTGCTTATTTTTCCCTAGCTGCTCTCATGATTTTCTCCTTTTCCTCAAAGTTGGATAGTATAACTATTATGTGCCTTGGTAACTTCTTCTTGGGATTCAGTCTAGCTGGTGTTCTTTCAGCCTCCTGAATTGTTACCTGGTTTTTATTCATTAAGCTGGGGAAATTTTCCTCCAAGAATTCTCTGACTGCTGTTGCAGATGACTTCTTTGTTGTGTCTTTCTCTGGTAATCCAATATTCTGATGTTGCTCCTCTTCATAGCATCAGACATAGCTCTTACATTCTCTTCAGTTTCCCTGATGATCTTATTATATTTTTGTTTGAATTTGTTAAAGTCCACTTAGCTATCCTCTAGATCACTGCTGTGGTTTTCTGTTTCCTCCAGTCAATTTGCAAGTCTGTGAATCTGCTGTTGGTTTTTGTTATCTCATCCCTAAGTTCTTGTATTTCCCTTTGGTATATGGACCTTATCTTGTCTATCATTTCATCCTTTTTCTGCTATATTTTCCTCATATCCTGTATGACTCCAAGCATCATTCTGCACATTTCTTTCTGAGGCATATTAATGTCTGCTTCTTCTATGCATGTTGTTAGTTTCAGGACATCTACTGTTGTTGCATTTTATTTCTCCTGTTTTTTTATTGAGGTAGTTGTGGCTGAGTGCTGCTTGCAATGCATTGTTTTAGAAGAACCAGGTGCCATTTTCCAGTGCTCTTCTAGTTGAAGAACACTGGCTCTCTCTGGGAGACTTGTAGGAATGTATCTTTGAACTTCCTGTGACTAATTTCACTATGGAGTTGGCCTATCACTTTATCCTCCTGTGACTTCACTCTTTGACTAGTGAACCAGTATTCTATTATTTGGAGGGCAACTTGGATGTTCCTCTCAAGGACCACTGGTTGGATTGTTGTGGACCCACAAGGATGATGCTGTACTGCGTGATCTCATCAAAAGCTGTGATGGTGTAGCCCACATCAGCTTGTGGCAATGCAGGGGGTGGCACGGAGGTCCCCGTTGCAAGGGGAGTGCAACAGAATGCTGGTGGGTTACCTGCTTTTGTGTAAAGCACCATGAATAATGGACAGAATTTCCCTGATCAGGTAGAGCACTGTGGAGGATGGGCAGTGGTTCCTGAAGCAACGTGGAAGTTTGGCTAGTGTTGGCTGAAATGCCTTGGACCATGTGAGGCACTAGATCAGGTGGGAGGAAGTTTCCTTAGTCAGGTGGAACAACAGAGGACAGATAAATGCTCTCCCAGCCACACAGGCAGGAATTCCCCTATAAGAAATCTCCAGATGGAGGGTAGGTGAACTTCTCTAGCCTCAGGCTCCAGTGCACAGAGTGGGGCTCTCCCAGCTGGAAGTAGCAGGCATAATTGCCCTAGGCTAAGAGAAATGTTCTGGAGGTCCAAAATGGCATGTGAGCCAAAATGGAAAAGACCAAGAGGGTAAAACACCAAGGAACTAAGCCTGCTGAAAATGTGTGGGGGATAGAAAGAAGAGAGGGAACCCCAAATAAATATATAGATAACCCACAATCCCTCAGCTTGGGACTGCAAGTGTTTAATCCCTGCCCTGCACTGGTGGAAAGCTGTGGCTCTGTTGAGATGAAGCTCCTGGTAGGGTTCCAATTGATCCCAGGTCTTGTTCTTGTGGTGACAAGGGCAGGCAGTGATGGGGCTAAGGTCAAATCTTAGTCGGCCTTCTCTGTGGTAAGCCAAAAAAACCCAGCCCCTCAAAACCTTGTAAATTTGTGCCTACTTTTCTTTATGATGCTCCCCCTGGGATCTAATAGTGTTGAATTCCTCTCTTAGTTAACTCTCCTGGGCTTATTTCTGCTGAGTTCCTCTGGTCTGTGTTAATCAGTCGCCATCTTCCCCAATTTCTTGAGGAAATTTTATAACTACCCTTCTACCCTTTACCTTCTACCCTCAGAACAAATTTCCAACATGGTTCTCCACAAAAGCATTTACTTTGTTCAACTGTATATCTATATCTATATCTATATCAGAGAGACATAGATTGCACAAAACACATTAAATGGGTATTTCCTTTGTGTCAGGGACAATGCAAATACAGATCACAGATATTGAAATCTAGTGACCAGCTTCAAGCAAGCCTCAATCCAGTGGGGAAGTATATTAGTAAAACACTGGGGGATACTTGCTCATGTAGATAGATCAGAATATATGGTCAGCAACAGAAGCAAAGACAAAGCCTAGTTCCATGCAGTTTTAAGTTGGGTTTTGAAAACTAGAACTGAGGTTTCCTTTTCAGACCTTGCTAAATGACACCAGCCTATCTCAGATTTCTTGGTGCTAAAATTATCTTTCCTCCTGACAAGGTCAAGAGAGCAAAACTGTCCACATGAAAGAGGGGGTTATGTGATTGGCTGGATTACCTTGAACAGGCCATTTCTCCTCATTTATGTCAGACCTCTTCATCTGTGAGACTATGAGGAAGTTTGTAAGGATAAAAGGTATTCTGTTGATTTGGGAGCCATGGAAAACATGCGTGTAATTGGGTACAATTGAGTTCATGGTTTTAGCAATAATATCAGTTGGTAGACACAGTTTTATCAGGAGAGTTGTATCGCTTCCAAAGTGTCCATATGAGGTTCCAGAGGTTCTAAGCTAATCTCAAAAAACACACTTTTCTCAAAAGGTAGTATTTCAATAAGAACACAGTAGTTTGGGTTCCCATTCAACAATTTCTACCCAAATTGTTCAGTCACATTGGTCACATTGCTCACAATGCATCATACCTATTCTTATAGTTGTCCTCTTTCCATTAATCTAGTTCCCCCACCTCTTTGCAATCTCATCTTTGCTTAAAAGTAATTCTGATTATTTAGTAACATATATAAGGTAATCACGGAGCATGGTACTTACAGGTGATATTTCAACATCTTTAAATCTTTCTGTTTATTTAACTACAAGCTAGCCTCAGGAATTATTTAGATCCAAGATTTAAGAATATCTGAGGGAAGTAGTCTTGGAAGTTCTCTAGTCTCAACCAGTCCACTATGTCTGGTTTTGTTGTTGTTTTCATTGTGATCTATAAGGAATTTGAGGTTCTATTTCACAATTTTCTCCTGTTCCATCAGGGTCTATCCATTGTGTACCTGTTTAGAATGTTCAGTAGTGGTTGCTGCTGGAATATCTAGTTCTTGGTCTTAGGTTAGGTGATACATTAAACTATTTGTCCTGTAAGCTAGTTTTTTCTTTGCTTTCTGAGATGGTACTCTTAAATCAAGTTAGATTGATCCATTAGCCAAAGAAAATGCTAGATGTGGAAGAATTGGGCCCCCAAGGCACTAATTCTGACTTTCTCGCTGATGTTTTACTTGATGGCAGAAAATTATATCTTTTCTTTTCTGACAAGGTCATATAAAATATCAAAAGGGCTTTTTAACTCTAACATAAGTAAATCTACATTAAAAAGTAATTCATTTTTCTAAATGATTTATTGTTATTGAAGTATTATAAATGTTAACTTTTTGTACTGATACTATAAGCTTCCTTTATTGAATGCTTTCTTTATGTTCAACCTTACATTAGTAGTTTCAGGTTAACCAAAGAGGTGATCTTCAGAAAGCTAATCACAATGTTAAAATCCAAACCAAGCCTCTTGCCATCAAATTGATTCCAACTCAGGACAGAGTAGAATTGCCCCCATAAGGTTGTCAAACTTGTAAATATTTATGGAAGCAAACTATCACATCTTTTTCTTGCAGAGTAGGTGGTGATTCAAAACTTCTGAGAGCAGTAGAGCACTTAACCACTGCGCCTCTAAGGATCCTGGCTACAGTGTTTTTAAAATATCCATTGTGATTATCAATCCAAAAATTATCCAGCAGTGACAAGTAATATATATTGATATTTTCTAGCTTGTTTATATGCACATATTAACACTATGAGTCTTCAATCGCCCTAAGAAGGAAGGTACTCTTATCATTCCCATGTTTCAGATTAAAATATTGAAACACTGTAAAGCTGTTTTTGGTCATAATCTCAACCGGCTAGGGGAAGTGATGGGAGACCTGGTGGTGCAACGGGCTGCGAGCAAAAGGTTGAAGGTTCAAGCTCATCAGCAGCTCTGCACAAAAAAATACCTGATGGTCTACTTCCATGAAGATTACAATCTAGGAAACCCTATGGGGAATCTCTACCCTGCCATATAGAGTAGCTATGAGTTAGAATGAACTTACTGGCACACACAAATAATCAACAACAGTATGTCTCCAGATATCTTGGGACAATTGATATAGGTGGGATCTGTATTGTGTTTAAAGTCTGGAGGGAATCTAATATTTATGAAGGCTAGAGTACTGACTGAAAATGTGTTTTAGGGAACTTCCTATAAGGCACAGTGGAACTGAGAATATTAGGGGTCAAGGATCAGAGATTTCTACCCCCAAGCAATTGTCCCTATGTAACCCAACTAAGTGTAAAGTTGAGTTTCTTTGTAGCCAATGACTGGAAATTGATCAGGGACTGGGGAGATCAGAAACGAATGAAATAAGAGCACACCTGAACATTTTTCCAGGTGAAGATTGCAGTTATATGTGTTCTATGCATGAAAGTCTCATAACAACTGGAGGCAGGGGAGTTGAAAAAGAGACATCTAAGTGAATTGGCTCTAGCCAATGGACTTGTCATACTTTAAGATCATCGCTTCCTGCTCTCCACACACATCTTGCTGTATCCTCTGTTTTATGCTTCTATCACCAATCCTTGGCATGAAGAACTTTAATCAGGAACTGATCATTATGCCTTTCCCCTGGGGTATCTCATGGCAGCTGGCAAATATGTGGACAGGGGCCTACCATGTTTATCCCCAGTTATGGTTATACTCATTTTTCTTCTCAAGGTGTCAGGTTTACTCTGATTTATTTAACTTTACCTAGAGAAAATATAAAGATGATCAGATAGTGCCCATTGCTCCAAGAGTGTCCCAGGCAGCACAGTCTAGGAAAGAGAAGCTGCATGTCAAGGAAGGCAGCAGAGTCCAGAGGAAGGCAAGAATTGTGATGCAATTTTCATTGGTGTAAGGGAAGGGTGAGCCTTCTACTTTTTGTTAAGGCATTCGAGTTGCCAACTTAAAACTGCAGTTTTGGTTGAGGTTTTGTGTTTGTGTTTTTCTAATGGGAAACCTTGTATTTCTGACTTTGATTTCTGGTTCTCGATTGGAACCTGGGATTCTACTTAGGCCTAGTGTTAATTTCAAAGCTGGAACACCCACTTAGACTTGGCTGCAGCACCTTTGCCTACCCGTCTTACATAGGATATGATCTTTGGTCTTTACTTCTACTCTTTTATTCATCGGAGAGAAGCAACTAAAGAGATATGGGCTGTTTTGCTGGCTACTTTCTTTTTTTAACTCCAACTTATCTTCTATGTACACAGTTCTTAGAGTTCAAAGACCTTTGGTGCCCTTTGCCCAATCTTCACTCGTATAATCAGGCCCCCAGTGATACATACAGGAGCAGAGGCAGGCCAGGAGTAGGAGAAAAAAAGGAGAAGCCAGGAGCCAGGCTATCAGAAGGCCCAGAAGCCCACAGGAGTACATCCCAATTCCGTTCACCTGGTTCTGTGGCCAGAACAAAAGAAAATCCTACTAGTGAGGTAGGAATTAAGGCCTGGTACCTTTGGATAGTGGAATCATTAACTACAACACCCAAGATGTCCCGAGAAATGGAAGAACTCACCCAAACCAGGCTGCAAAAGATCTGGATTCCACATAGCAGTGGCATCAGCAGACTGCAACGGAGAAGGGGCTGTAAGTGGGGTTTGCTTGTGTGGGCTTTGAGGTGGTGGTGGTGGTGGTAGAGTGGGTAAAAGAAGAGAGCAAAAGTTGCACCCATTTTCACCCCCCCCCCCTTTGACTTGAAAGTAGGAAGAGATGAATACCTGGATAAAGTAGCTGTAAGACAAGGGCTAATGTCATAAAAGGGCAAAGCAAAAAGAGAGAAAGAAATAGATAAGACAGAAAAAGAATAAGGTTTACAATAACAGTTCTCAAGCTTCCTAATGCCGTGACCCTTTAATGCAGTTCCTCATGTTTTGGTGACCTCCCAACCATAAAATTATCTTTGTTGCTACTTCACAACTGTAATTTTGCCACTGTTATGTATCAGGCCACCCCTGTGAAAAAGGGTCATTTGACTCCTAAAGGGGTCATGGCCCACAGGTTGAGAACCACTGGGTTATCTAAAGACTAATTTAATCTGTGGGACCTATGGCTAAGAACTTTTCCATGTGCTTATTTAGAACACTCCTTGTTTGAAATTTGAAATTTTAAAAATCTTGGTCACTGGCATCAAGTTGATTCTGATAGAATACAGGAAAACTGCTCCATAGGTTTTCTGAGGCTGCGAATTGCTGCATACTTTCCCCCCACGCAGTTGCTAGTGGATTCCACTGCTAACCTTTAAGCTAGCAGTCCAACACTTGGCTTACTCCACCACCAGGGGTCCTTTTGAGGTTTCTAATTTGAGACTACTCAGTAATGATAGCCAAGAATGTTTCATTTGGGTGGTCTCAGTGAAGTTTCTAGAATTTGGAGACAAATGATAGTGCCTGAGTGAAATAAGGTGATTTCTGGCATCATATCTTAGGGGACAGCATCATATCTTAGGGGACAGGTCACAACATCACTGCACTACTAGTCAATTGCTCCTCCCCTTTCATAAGATGCTCTTTTTTTGGTGGCATCACTGCCCTGGTGGGAGTAGGAAGACAAACCTTTGCTCCTGGAGAACTGCTACTGGATTTGAACCGTCAACCCTGTGGGCTGCAGTCCTGCACACAACCACTGAGCCCATATGTCCAATACTAACATATAAATTCCTCTTCAGATGCATGCAACACATGCTATGATGCTGAATACAGGAAGATCACAGTCTAGTAGTGAAAAGTCTTGTGGATCTAGTGGGAATGGAGGCATCTCAGCACTGGTAGGGGTCTCCACATGACTCCTCCAGCTCCAGGGCTCTAGCATAGCACCATGTGTCTTGTTAACAGGAATATCTAGTAGGGAGTGAGTGTGTATCTGGCTTTCAGTGAGCTATTTATCTCTGTTTGCACATTCCAAAGAGGTGATCAAGCTGCGACCTGATTGACAGACTAGACTTCACCCCTTCACTCTTAATAGTCTCAAATTGACACCAGATTATGTAACTACCACAAGCTGGCAGGCAGGCATATCACTTTTTGCATACATAGGTACTTCCTTATATCCCTGGGAACTCTGACTTTCAGGTGAGTGAGTTAGTTAACTGAAATAACCTATTATTATCTCTGTCATATAGAAGGTACTAAATAAATGTGTATGTACATTAGTTCTGAATCTCACTTTCATCAGCTATAAAATATAATTAATATTTATGTCCTAGTGTTGCTGGGATGATCAATAATTAAAATATTTTAGACCCAGAATGTCTAGGTAGAATGTCCCAGCCCTACCACCTCTTGCCTCTGTGACCATGGACAAGTTTCTTAACTCCTCTCTGTTTGTGTTTTCTAACTTATAAAATGAAGCTAATAACTGTGCTGTTGTGGAGATTAGATTTGCTGCAGCATATAAACTGCTTGAATAAGTGTCAGTAAACACTCAATAAATGTTAGCTGTAATAATTATTTAAACAAGAAAATAGGTGCATCATTTCATTGTCCAATCTCCTCAGCATCAAGCCCAGAGCTTGACAAACAATAACACCTCCATAGATGTTCATTCTATGTCATTTCTATGCTTCTATTCATCATAGCTAGGTATGAAACTCTGGGTATACAAGAGGCCACAAACCTCAAAATCCATTGTGGCTGGCATATCCTGTCCTATGTGATGCTTGTTCCACATCCCATGTAGAGGAGACCAGGTTCTTCACAACAGACAGGTCTGAAATGTCTGTGTTTGAACCAGTCTCTGTATAAAACCTAGCTAGTCCCCACCACACAAAAGGACTAAATGAATGGAAGAGGCAAGCAATCTATTTATAAGGTTATTCAGAGGATTAAAATCATTAGACTGTTTAAAGTGTTTGAACAGTTGTAGACATTCTTCTGTGACTTTCTTTTCTCATTCAGCATTATATTTATGTGAGTCTCACATTGTTACATCAAGTGCTAGCTAGCTCATTCTCTTTAGTGTACAGTATTCACTCACTCATTTACACTGCGATCAAGCTTGTGAAGATTCATAGCAACCCTACAGGACAGGGTAGAACTGTTCCTGTGAGTTTCTGAGACTGTAACTCTTTACAGAAGCAGAAAGCCTAGTCTTTCTCCCAAAGAGCAGCTTGTTTTGAGCATCTGACCTTGCAAGCAGTAGTCTAATGCATAACTATTATGCCACCACGGCTATATTTTATAATATCTCACAGTTCATTTACTATTGTTGAGCATTTTGGTATTTATAATTTGGTCATAATGAATAATTCTGCATTGAATGTTCTTCTACATTTGTATGGCTTATCCTTCTTAGTATGAAATGTTTTGACTGTTCTTCTATTACTCTTCCCCATAAAATGTTAGAATCAGCTTTTATGGTCACACACATACACACACCTTTTGATATTTTGCTTGTAAGTATGTTCAGTCTGTAAAATTAATGTGTTTGATCTTGAATCTCCCATAAACAAGGTATGTCTTTCTATTTATTTGGGCTTTTTCATGTTATTGCGATAAAGTTAATAATTTAATATTTAGAGAGTTCATTGATTAAAGATGTGCAAAGTCCTTGGTACTTTGTTTTTCTTGCAATTATAGACAATACTTTAAAAAACATTTCATACCAGTTTGTGAATAGTATGTACATTTTAAGAACAGATTTCACACACTGACCACTGATGACCAAAAATTAGATGAGTTTTGGGATTACTTTAATAACATCACACACAAAGAAAGCAAAAGGACATTAAAAAGATTGGGGTCAAAAAAGACCAAAATGGATGCCAGAAAAGTTTAAAACATGCTCTCGTATACAGAGATACTAAAGCAAATAGAAGATATGATGAAATAAGAGATTTCAACAGAAAATTCCAAAGGACAGTTTGAGAAATACAAAGTAAAGCATTACAGTAAAATGTGCAAAGACCTACAATTAGAAAACCCCTAGGGTAGAATATACTCACCATGTCACAAACTGAAAGACCTGAAGAAAAAAATCAAGCCTCAAGTTAAAATATTGAAGAATTCTATGGGTAAACTATTGAATTGGGCAGGAAGCATCAAAAGAAAATGGACAGAACACAGAGTCATTGTATCTAGAAGAATTGGTTGACATTTAACTATTTCAAAAAGTAGCATATAATTAAAAAATATATTGAAGGAAAAATTTCAAGGTACATTGAGACATTACCAAAAAAACAAGGCTCCAGTAATTAGCAGAATATCAATTGCAATGTTTTGTCTGATACAGTACTGAAAGCACTCACTAGTCTATGTCAAGAAATTCAAAGACAGCTACCTGGTCACCCATTATAAAGAACAGAATTAATACATTTTGGAAAATTTTATTTCACATGTAAATAAAATTTTGCTGGAGGTAATTTAAAAATCAATGCAATAGTACATGGACAGGGAGCTAATGAAAATTTAAGCTAGAATCACAAAAGAACATGGCATGAGGGATATCATCGGTGATGTCAATTATGTCTCTTATAGCAGAGAATACCCCAAAGATGTTTGCTTGTATTTTATCTACTATAGAAAGTCATTCGAGTATATGAAATATAATAAACTATGGATGACATTGTTAAGAATGGACATTTCAGAATACTTCATTGGATTCATGTAAACCTGTAAGTATACAAAAAGTAGACAAAACCTGTCTGAACAATAGGGATAACGCATGACTTTAAAGCAGCAAAGATCCATGTCAGTTGTATCCTTTCATCAAACTTATTCTGTATACTGAGCAAATAATCAGAGAAGCTAGGCTATATGAAGAATGAATCATGATGATTGGAGAAAAACTTACAACTTTCTTATGCAGATGACACAACCTTACTTGCTGAAAGTGAAAGCTACTTGAAGCATGAGTTAATCCCGGTAGACTAGAGAAACAAATCCACAGACACTAATATGTATGTAGGAAAGAGCATTATATACAAGAGCAATTGAATATTGAAAAATCATCCCAGCCCAGTCCAGAAAAAGTCTTTAAGTCTGATATTAGCCCATATATCCAATCTATAAAATTCTCTTCAGGCTCATGAAGCACATGCAATGATGCCATATACAGGAAGACCACAAATCAGTGGGTGCAAATTCTTGTCATCCAGTGTGTTCTAAGCATCTCAGCACTGGCAGGGGTCTCCACGTGGTTCTTTCAGCTCCCAGGACATGGACTCTATCAGTGTAGTGCCATGTGTCTTGTCCGTAGAGCACCTCTCAGAGAGTGAGCAGAGAGAGAGAGAGAGAGAGAGAGAGAGAGAGAGGGAGAGTGTGTCTTCCACCTCCAAGGAGAAATGGCAGGAGTTTTCAAAATCCTCAGGAGAAGACCTCATTGGCTATGAACCAATTAACAGTCTAGACTCCACCCCATTCACTCTTAATCTCTCTCTCAAGACCCAAATTGACTCCAGATTATGTAACTACCACAAAGCACTCACTGAGGAAGTCTACAAACTTCAGTATGGATTATGACTCAATGTATCAAAACCAAACTCCTTTCAACTAGACCACACCATGATAAATGGAGAAAAGATTTATGTTGTAAAGAATTTCATTTTAATTGGATCTACAATCAACACTCAAGGAAGAAGTAGTTACAAAATCAAATGACGTATTGCATTGGACAAGTCTGCTACACAAGGCCTCTTTAAAATGTTGATGAGGAAGGATGCCACTTTGAGGACTAAGATGCACCTGACTTAAGCCATGGTGTTGTCAATCACCTCATATATATGTAAAGGTTGAAAAATGAATAGGAAAAACCAAATAATAATTAACGAATTTTAATTATAGTGCTGTCAAAGAATATGAAAAGTACCATTGGCTGCCAGAAAAACAAATAAATCTATTTTGGAAGAAGTACAACCAGAATGCTCCTTAAAAGCAAAGATGGTAAGACTTTGTTTCACAAACTTAGGAAATGTTATCAGGTAGCTAGTCCCTGGAAAATGGCATCATGGTGAAGTAGAGAGCTGGTGAAAAAGAAGACTGTCAAGGAAATAGATGGACACAGTGACTGCAGCAATGAGCTCAAACATGCCAATGATTGTGAGGATGGCTGAGGACTGAGCAGTGCTTCATTCTGTTTGTGGGGGTTGCTATGTGTCGGACCACACTCAAAGGCACTTAACAACAAAATAATTGTTATTATTCTGCTAGGATTGTTTTTGCTTCAATTGGATAAAACTGTACTCCCTGCTTAATTTTTTATTTTGATTATTTGTGTCTCATTTATCTTTGTATTACTTTGCTCACACTTTTTTGCTTGTTTCTTTAGGATACATACTAGGTAGAGGGATTGCTGACTCATGGTATTTCTATTGTGCCATACCACTTTCCACAGTGGTTGTAACCTTTAACAGTTCCACCATCAGTGTATGAAGGTTCCACCCTGTATCCACACATTCCAATATTTGTTATTTTCTACTTTTTTGAACTTTGCTATAAATGCTGGTTTGAAATGGTATCTCATCATTGTTTTGATTTATCTCTCATGAATGGCTAGTGATCTCAAAAATTTCTCCATACTTGTTGGTCACCTGGATGTCTGTTTTGGTTAACTGGTTTTTTTTTTTATGTCCTCTGCCAATTTTTCCCAGCAAAATTCTCGATTTTGTCATTATATTTTAAACATGATTTTGCTGGATATAGAATCCTGATTGTTAGACAAATATTCTCAGTTGCTTTTAACAACTTAGTTTCTATAGAGAAATGAATTTTTTGAAAAAATGTAGCAGTTTTAGTGACATATAATTCAGATCATACAGTGTCGTAGTCTAAACCTTTAAAAATAATTGTGCAGTTACTACAGCAATCTGTTTTAGAACATATTTTCTTCCTTGTACTCATTTTTTAAAATAAATAAATCATTTTATTGGGATCTGTGTTAGTTCAGGTAGACTAGAGAAACCAATCCAGAGACACTCATGTGTGTACATGAATGAGCTTTATGGCAACAAGTGTACAAATGTACTTTGCATACAATGGATGTATGGATTTTGATGGGAGTTGTATGAGTCCCCAATAAAATGATTTTTTTAAAGAAAAAGCTTTATATGCAAGAGCAGTTGACTATTGAAAAAACATCCCAGCCCAGTCCAGATCAAGTCCATAAGTCTGATATTAGCCCATATATGTGATAGCAATCTATAAAGTCCTCTTCAGGTTCACGAAACACATGCAATGATGCCAAATGCAGGAAGGTCACAGGCCAGTGGGTGCAAAGTCTTGTGGTGGTTCTCCACTGGTAAGGGTCTCCACATGACTCTTCCAGTTCCCAGGGCATGGGGTCTTTCAGCCTAGTGCCATGTGTCTTATCAGTAGAGCATCTCTAAGGGAGTGAGCGGAGAGAGTATATCTCCTGCTTCCAAGGAAGAAACTACAGGAATTTCCAGAATCCTCAGGGGGAAGACCATGCCCACTCAGAGACCTCACTGGCTATACAATGATTGACAGACTGGACTCCACCCCTTCACTCATAAGCCTCTCAAATTGAAAACAGATTATATAACTGCTACAGGGGCTCTTACAGCTCTTATAACAACCCATACATCAATTGTATCAAGCATATTTGTATATAAGTTGCCTTCATCATTTTCAAAATATTTTCTTTCTGTTTTTAGCCCTTGGTATCAGCTTCTCTTAATTTCCCTCCTTTTCCCACCCTCCTACCCTCAGGGACCCCTGATAAATTATTATTTTTATATCTTACAATGGCCACTGTCTCTTTCCCCATTATTTTTGCTCATCTTCCTGAGGAGGGGGGTAGTTATGCACCATTGTGGTTTCCTTACTCTAACCTCTTCCCTCTTCTCCACCCATCTTCACCCTACTCTCATGGTATTGCTACTCCTATTGCTGTTCTTGCAGAGCTTCTCTGGCCTGTATTCCATGTTTTGAGAACTCTTATCTGTACCAATGTGCTTCTGGTCTACCCAGATATATAAGATAGAACTGGGATCATGTTAGTGGGGTGGAGGAAGCATTAAAGTATTAGAACAATGTATGCTATATTGCAATCTGGCTGTCTCGTTCTTTCTTTGGAACCTTCTGTGAGGGAATGTCCAATTATGTACAGATGGGCTTTGCGTCTCCACTCCAACCCCCATCATTTGCATCAATATATTTGTTTTAGGTTTTCTGGTGCCTAATACCTTATTCTGTCAACACTTCATGATCACACAGGCTGACATGCTTTGTTACTTCCCTGCTAAATGGACGCTTGTTTATCTTCCAGTCTTTAAGATCCCAGATGCTTTATCTTTTAACACCAGGGCACCATCAGCTTATTTGACTAGATTTGCTAATACCTACATTTCTACTTACATGATCGTGTCGGGAAGGTGAGCATCACAGAATGCCAAGTTAAAAGTGTTCTTGCATTGAGGGTGTACTTGAGTAGACACTCACTGTCCACTCATTACAATGCTCAACAATTAAATATATGTACATAGACCTATATCCCTATTGTTATATATTAATGAATTTACATGCTTGTATGCCTAAATTAATGCCTCTATAAATGTCTTTTGACATTGCTGCTTTTTACATATGCACAGTACTTCATTGTATATCAGAGCTTTTTAATCCATTCATCAGTTGGTGGAAATTTAGTTCCAGTTCTTTGTGATTTGAATTTCACTGCAATGAACATTGTAGCTGAAATCTGTAGTCGGGGACTATTTCTTACTCCTGGGTATATGTTAAATAGGGGGGATGTTGGGTCATATGGTAGTTCAATTTCCATTTGTTTTTGGTATCACCATATCAATTTTCGTAATGTTTGCATGCACCTATAGAACCACTAGCAGAGGATAACAGTTCTTTTTTTTTTTTTGCAATTTTTTCCAATGATTTTATCGGGGGGCTTACAACTGTTATAACATTCCATACATCATTTGTATCAAGCATATTTGTATACAGGTTGTCATCGTAATTTCCACATATTTTCTACTTAAGCCCTTGGTATAATCTCCTCTTCCCTCCGCCTTTAAAATTTTTTTTTATAAATCATTTTATTGGGGGCTCATACAACTCCCATCATGATCAATATATACATTAATTGTATGCAG
Source organism: Nesogale talazaci (assembly GCA_004026705.1). Taxonomy (NCBI): domain Eukaryota; kingdom Metazoa; phylum Chordata; class Mammalia; order Afrosoricida; family Tenrecidae; genus Nesogale; species Nesogale talazaci. The sequence goes on along the minus strand of PVJH01004781.1, from coordinate 59,421 downwards.
ACCATATTTGCACACTTGTTGTCAGGATAACAGTTCTTATCTCACCACATCCTCTCCAATATTTGTTGCTGTTTTTTTTTTAATTGGGCTATCTTTGAGGGTGTTAGGTGGTATCTCATAGTTGTTTCAATTTACATTTCCATTATGACTAATGATCAGGAACATTTTCTCATATGTTTGTTGAATTTCTGTCTTTGTGAAACTTCTGTTCTGGTCTTTTGCCCATCTCCTCAATAAGTTGTTTGTTGGTTACTTACTGTAGGCTAGCAGAGTATTATAGATTTTAGTCGTTAAACCTTTTTCTTATGTGCCATTGCTAAAGATGTTTTCTCAATCTTTGAGCTCTCTTATTACTCTCTTGGCTAAGTCTTTCGTTGTACACAGGTGTTTTATCGTCATTATATTTCATGTGTCAATTTGTGCTTCCTCTGTGTTTGTGTCTTTTCCTATTTCCAATAGCCTATGTCATTCCTGCAGGACTGACATGTTTACTATTAGTAAGTCTTCTGAGCCATGAGCATGTGATATCCTTCCATTGATGGAGGTGACTCTCGATTTCTTATAATTATGTTCAGTAGTTCTCCTACAAATATTTTTGGATTTTTTTGGTTAGGCATATTCCGCGATATTTCAATTTGTGCTTTGCTATTATGAAGAGTACTACCTTTTGGATCTCCTCATATGTGGACTCATTCGATGTAGACAGCTGTCTGGTAGACTTCTGTTTTTGATCTTGTATCCTGCCACTCTGCTATATTCCTCTATCACTTCCAGTACTCATCTTGTGGAGCTTGTAAGGTTTTCCATATATAAAATCATATCATTTGTGAATTATGAAAAGTCAATAATCAGTAGATAATTTCACTTCTGCTTCCAGACAAATACCTTTGATATCTTTCTTTTGCCTTATGTTGTTAGCTAGGACCTCCAGAATGATGTTAAATAGAAGTGGGGAGAAGGAGCATCCTTGACCTTTTTTCAGCGGGATTGTTTTTTACTTTTCTCCATTGACTACCACATTGACTATTGTCTTTTCATATATAGTTTGTATTATATTGAGGAATTTTCCTTCCTTTCCTATCTTCTTCAGTGTCATAAGCAGGAATGCGTGTTGGATATTGTCAAATGCTTTTTCTGCATTTATTGATATTGTCATGTGGTTTTTTCCTTTTCAATGTGCCTAATAATGCTGATGGTCTTTTGGATGTTGGACTATCCCTGTATCCCTGGAATGAATCTCACTTGGTCATGGTAAATTATTCATTTCATAAACTTATTGGCCTGTATTGTGTTAAGGATTTTTGCATTGATGTTCAGTAGAGATATCAGTCTGTCCTTAATTCTTGTGGGATCTCTGCCCACTTTAGGTATCACTTTTATGCTAGCTTTATAGAAAATGTTTGGAAGTTTGTTTACTTTTTCTGTGCTCTGAAAGAGTTTGTGTAGGACAGGTGTCAGATCTTTCCTTAATGCTTGGTTGAATTCTCCTTTGAAGTCATCAAGTCCAGGGGACTTTTGTTGGTATTTCCTTGATAACCTTGCCTATTTCTTCTATTGTTATGAGTCTGTTGAGTTGCTTGACTTCTATCTGGGATCGTATAGGGAGGGATTGTTTTTCTAAGTATTCATCCATGTCTTCCAATTTGCTGCATTCATTGGAGTACAGACCTTCCTAGTACTGTGCAATTGGCCTTTTAATTCCATTGGGTCTGTTGTAATTTCATATTTTATCCCTCATCCTGACTATTGATGTTTGTTCTGTTCTTTCTTTGGCTAGGTTTGCAAGTGGTCTATTGATTCTGTCAATTCTTTCTAGGAATCAGCTTTTTACTGCATTGATTTTTACATTGTTTCCCCACTTTTATTTCTGTCCTAATTTTTTTTTTCATTTGCTATTTGTAGGATTGTCCTATTGACACTGCTCTAATTGCAGGAGGTTTCCTGTCAATCACAAGTCTATCCTCATTTTTCACGTATGCATTTATTGCTATCAAACTTCCTCTGTATCCCAAAGGTTTGGGTATATCATGTTCTCATTCTCATTGGTTTCTAGCAACTTCCTGATTTCAGCTCAGATCTGGGTCAATACCCACTTATTTTGTAGAAAAGAGTTATTCATTCTCTGATTGTTTGCCCTTGTTTTCTTAATCATCCTTTTGTTGGTTTGGTTTGCAGCCTTATGGTATAGTGATCTGAGAGTGAAGTCTGAATGTCTTCTATGAGCTTGAATGCACATTTTACTCAACTTGTGTCACAGCTTGTGGTCTATCTTTGAATCAGTGTCATGTGGGCTTGAAAAAGAATGTGGATTTTTTGCATTTGGGTGGAGATCTCTGAAAATGTCTATCAAGTCAAGTCACCTGATTATAGAGTTTAGGTCTGTAGCTTCCTTATGAAGCTTTTTTCCTAATGATATATCTTTCTCGGAGAGTCGTGTATTAAACTCACTTTTTATGATTGTTAAGCCTATGATTTCTTTTTTCATCTTTTGGAGCATTTGATTGATGTATTTCATGGGTCTATCCTGTCAATCAGGTCGCAGCTTGATGACCTATTCAGAGGCACAAAGGAGATAAATAGCTTACTGTAAGCCAATATGCTCACTCCCTGAGAGACATTCCTGTTGAGAAGCCACATGGAACAACACTGCTGCTAAAAACCATAGTCCTGGAGCTGGAGGAACCACCTGGAGATCCACGTCAGCACTGAGAGTCTGCTGTCACCACTGGATCCACCCATCCATTTGACATCATTGCATGTGCTGTGTGAGTCTGAAGAAGAATTTACAGACTAGTAACAGACATAAAGGATGTCAGTTTTATGGACTTAACCAGACTGGGCTGGGATATTTTCTTTGATATAAAGTTCTCTCTTGCACACATATGAGTATCTATGAATTTGTTTCTCAGGTAACAGATCTCTTGGTGGATGCATAAATATTTATGATGCTCACTGATTGATCTCTTGAGCATTATATAGTGTCCTTCCTCATCTCTTGTGAGAGCTTGGACCTTGAGATCAATTTTGTCAGAGATTAGGATTGCGACTTATGCTTTTTTTGAATTGCTGTTTGCTTGTTTTATTTTTCTCCAGCCTTTGATTCTCAGCCTATTTCTGTCTGCAAGCTTGAGATGTGTCTCTTGTAAGCAGCAGATCTATGCGTTGGGTTTTCAAGCCAGTCTGCTAGTCTCTATCTTTTAATGGGTGAGATCAGTCCACTGATATTCAGAGTTATAGCATTCTCCAGTGGACTCTGTGATGTCAATCTCTTAACTTTTGTGCTGGTTGTTTTCCTACCTCCCTATTTAGTGCATTGTGTGGATAAGTGTGTGGATCATTCTTGCCTTCTTTTCACAGTCGAGCCCATGTTATCTTGGGGGTGGCTTTCAGTGTGTTGACCTCTGACTGGAATTGACCTATGTAGTGGTCTCCCAATTGTACTCAGTGGGTGTTCTTCTGGCCACACTGGGTTAGCAAGTTATTTTGGGTAGAGTTGCATTTCTTTTAACATATTCTTTGAGTTTTAATTTGTCCAGGAAGACTCTTACTTCACCATCTATCTTGACAGAAAATTTTGCTGTGTAGAGGATTGTTGGGTTTGCATTGTTTTCCTTTAAATTTCTAAAGATGCTACTCCATTCTTTCCTCTTTTTCATGGAAAAGCTCTTGTTTTTCTCTTTGATGCTCGTCCCTTAACTCTTGTATTTCCTTTGGTGTGTGGCCTTTATCTCCTCTATAATTTCATCCTTTTTTCTGGAATGCTTCCCTAATGTCCTGTATGGCTCCAAACAGCATTCTGAAGATATCTTTTGGTTGTAGCTCAATTTCTACTTGTTCTATGCACATCTCTAGATCCAGACCTTCCTCTGACAATGCATTCTGTTTCTCTGTTTTTTTTTATTGACATTCTTGTGGGTGATTCCTGTCTGTGTGTCATTTTGGAGGAGCTTGGTACCTATTTCCAGGGAGTCAAAGTGCCCTGGGCTGTCTCTTTTGGGGGCTGGTAGGAATGCTTCTGCTGACTGCCTGAAGCAAACTGTGCCAGAGGTTTGGACTACTTCTTTATCTCATTAGGATTTTACTCTCCTTAGACAGCTGGGATTTCCTATATGTTGGACAGGTCTAGTGAGTCACTCAAGGCACACAAGTGGGGTGGTTTTAGGCAACAAGTGAAGCTATGTGCTTGGGGTGCCAGACAATATTGGGAAATATCTCGCTGTCTTGATCAGTGGTGCCAAGTGAAGGTGGAGAAAACCCTGCTGCCACTAGTGGAGATGCTGGGCTACCATGGGGAACACCTACTTGCTGTGGGCAGAGGTGCTAGACAAATATGAAGAGTGCCCTGTTGCCATGGGATGGGGTGTATTGTGAGAGTAGGGAAAGCCCCACTCGCAAATGTTGGGGGAAACTGTCAGATCTGTGGGTTGGGACTTCATAACTGGCCAGGAGAGACCAGCAGTGCAGCTCAGTACAGGCTGGGAAGTGGCCAGCACCACATAGCATGTGCATGGGAGATGCAGCTGGTGCAGGGGTGGGGGTGTTAGGCAATGATGGGGAGAGCCACTATTGCTGCAGGTGACCAAGCTTACTGTAGGTGGACTTCAGGTCAGCCCTTGGATCTCTGGATGGGTGCTGGAAGGAAACTGAGCTTGCTTGTGACATTTGCTTCATGTGGGGAGAGGAGAACCTCTGGAGAAGGGAGCAGCTCATAAAGGAGTGTGCCATGGGTGGACAGTTGCCATGTGGGTGTCCAGCTGTGGCTGTGGGAAACTCAGCAGGACAGCCAGCCAGCTACTAGTGCTGTGATCAGGCATCGGGGGTGTGGGGAGTATGGGTGGATGGACTGCTGTCACATCTGGAAGCAACGCAGCCAGCACAGGGAATCTCTGGGACTAGGTCACAAATCCTCGGGGCTCTGCAGCAAGTTCAGATGTGGGGGAGAGTCACCTCCCAGAAAAAGGAAATATTCAGAGTTGTCATAGTGGTCTTTTCACTCACTAAAATGCCTCCACTCATCTTCCTGCACACTGGGCTCACTGTCATGGAGTTTCCAGGGTGGGCTCCTTCCCTGGGCCTATCTTGCCAGGATTTGTCCTAATTTGTATTAGTTCCCCATCAACCTTCACTTCTCCTGCCATAAATTCAAGAGACTATTAATCCAGTTACCATCTCTTTAAATATACCCATCTTGGATCTCATACAGTGAAAAGCATACAATAGCAAAACCAAAAAGAGAACCCTAATAACAATAACAATAGTTAACATCCTGTTGCAAGATAACCCAAAATAATAAAAGCTAGTACAAATTAAAAACAGATCAGTAGACAGAAAAAATATTCAGATATTAAATTATAACCTTACTACATCTGCATTAGTCCATTTTCCAATGCGATCCAATAGCAAGGCTATTTACATCTCTAATCAATGGTCAAAGGGATTCATTGAAGTCATAAGTCATGTAGCAACCTTGCAAATGGATTTTGGGCTTTCATTGTCTTGTTTTTTTTGGGAGGGGGCATCACTGCCTTCTGGTTGGAGTGAGAGACCCAGCCTTATTGTTGCTGGATTTGAACTGTCAAGCCAATGGGCCGCAGTCCTGCACTCAACCACTATCCCACCAGAGCTCAGCAAAAATGGGTTTCTCTTTTTTTTGTGGTATCACTGCCCTGGTGGAAGTAAGAAGCCCAGCTTTGCTCCTGGAGAGCTGCTGCTGGATTTGAACCATCCACCCTGTGGGCCACAATCCTGCACACAACCGCTACGCCACTGGGGCTCCGCTCATTGTCATTCATAGGCTTCTGCAAGCTGGTTGCTCAGGAGTTAAGCTCCATTACAATTTCCTCCTATGGTCTTATTTTATTATTTACAATCTGTGGCTTCCAAGGCTGGTATGCTTCTTTCTAGTGCATTTAGCTGACCCTTCACTGAGATGTGTGCCATTCTTTTCCTAACAAGTCATCATCTGATATCTTCAGATATCATTTTGCTTCAGTGATCTTTCCATGAGGGGAAGTATCAAATAAGGCCATGTCATAAGAACCAATTGTTCTTAGATTAGGGCTACAATGAAGCGAAAACTTAAAATTCATCCATGTATCCCTGGTTTACTATAGAGATAATATGACTATTTTATTGAGTAACATTATAAATCATCCCCATGGAACATATGGTAACTCTACTGACAATATCACCAGTGTAGCCATTGTGATAGAATTTCAATTGCTTAGAAAAAGAATTGTTTAGAAAAAGGAGGTATACATGTGTAGGACAACTTTTGAGACAAAAACTTAGATTGACTAGCACATGTCAAAAACTCAAGTGACTAGACACTACGCAAACAATGAGAGTTGGAAATAGAGCAAAACTTTTAGAAACAGTTTTCACAAAAGGAGAATCATGCCTGCTGGACTAAGACGTGTCTTTTTTTTTTGTGTGTGGGCATTACTACCTCTGGTGGTCGTGGACGCTACCCAGCCGCCGCTGGATTTGAACCGCCAAGCCCGCGGGCCACAGTCCTGCACTCTAAGACATGTCTTTTAAAATGCAAAGAGAGTATGAAAAAGCAAATATATGGTAGTCCACAGTTGCCATTCACTAAAGAAAGAGCTCTGAACCAAAGTTCAACGATCTCAAATTCTATATAGCCTTGAGGTAGTAATCATCTGGTTGGTCTCACACTAGGACATTTCAACCTTCAGACCACGGTAGCATTTTTGCTTCTTAAATCTGCTACAGGTGAGTTTAAGGTGAATTTCAGTGGGGTTTCAAAATCTAATACTTCTGGTGTTGCCTATGACAATTTTTGTGCACCTCAAAAGGAAAGCATCTAAAATCCTGGTTGAGTCACCAGGGGATGGTTAAAAACTAGGTCAAAAGTGTCTGATTAGAAACATATTTTGGGGGGTTTTTTTGGAGGGGGGGCATCACTGCCTCTGGTGGTCGTGGGCGCTACCCAGTGTTGCTCCTGAGAGCCGCCACTGGATTTGAACCTCCAAGCCTGCTGGCTGCAGTCCCACACTCAACCACTTACGCTACCAGGGCTCAGCCCAATTAGAAACATATTACTGGGCATGTTTTCCCCTTAGGGATCTATAAAAGTAATGTGAAACATTTTTTCCAAAGTCAGATTGTCCCACCTGTCTTACACCAACAGAGGTATAACCTTCTTCTCAAAGACAACCTACTCACCCCACCCCACCCCTACCTCTGCCTCTGGATTTATTTCCTATTAAAGTTCATTGAGCACCCTTGAAGGAGTGTCTGTTGATTTGAGGTGACCATTAACCAAAACCAAGCTCATTGGCATCCATCCAACTCTGTCTCATAAGTGACCACAGAACAATGTAATATTGCAGGTGCTTTGAGGGTTCATCTCTTGGGGGGGGGCTGTAATCTGGACCCCGGTGGTATGGAGGTTCTGTGTTGGGCTGTTAACCATAAGGGATGCATTTTATTCCATTGTGTCTATTTGTCATAGTCTTTTATCCAGTCTTCTACTGATGGGCATTTGAGATGTTTCCAGCTTCTTTCTATTGTGACCTGGGATTCGATGAATGTGGGACAACAATCCTTTGTGTTGTGTGTCTTACTTCTTTGGGGCATATACCCAGCAGAGGTATCGTTGAGTTTATGTGGTATTATAATTCCTGGTTATATCAGGTAGCAGTTACCACTTTCCACAGTGGCTGCACATGTTTATCAGTATACCAACAATGTATAAGATATCAATTCCTTTGCACTGTCTCCAGTATTGATTGTTTTCTGATTTTTGAAATTTCAGCTATAAGTTATAAGGTGATATCTCATCATAGATATATTTATATATTTTGGATGGCCAGTAGCAGTGAGCATTTTTCATGTTTCTTAGCAATTTGAAAATTGTATTTGGTCAATTGACTGTCATGCCTTTTGCCCACTTTTCAGTCAGGTTATTTTGATTTTCTTTTCTTATTGAGCTGCTGCATAATTCTGTAGATTTTAGTAATTAATCCCTTATTTATTGTGTCATTGCTATAGATATTTCCCCATCTGTGGGATACACATTCTTTCTGCTTTACATGCTGCCTCATGCTGATGGTAGCCAGAGCCCTGGATCTGGAGAAGTCACATGGGGAGCCATGCCAGTGCTGAGGTGTTTCCATGAGGCGCTTCACCCACTGACCTGTGATTTTATGGATTTTGCCATCATAGCATGAACTGTGTGAGTCCGTAGGAGAATTTATGGACTAGAATTGAACATGTAGGCTATTATTGGATTTGTGGGCAAATATCAAACTTATGAACTTGATCTGAATTGGGCCAGAATCTTTTCTTAGTATACAATTACTCTTGGATATAAACATCTCTCTTACACACACAGAAGTGTTCCTGGACTTGTTTCTCTGGTCAACCCCCACTAACACAGCATGTAATCCACAAATCATACATTTTAATAGTTCCATCATATTTTGATTTTATTATTGTCATCTTTGTATGACACAAACTGGTGCACTTTTTCCACATGGGCTTAGTTGAATTCGTGCTCATATAGCTACTCATTTGACTATAAGCCTTTAAGACATCAGTGAGTTAATCGGGGGTCTCTAGTGAAGCAAAACCAGGACACTTGCGAATATACACACACACAGCATGAAGTACTATAACAGCTAATAAGTACATAGAACAGTACACAGGGCTCAGTTCAACTCACTTCTATGAAACAGTCAAAATACTGTAAGTCCTTCAACTGAGGAGGTCCCCTGGGTCCAAGGTCAAGGAAGCAGGCATATGATTCTTTCGTAGGGCAATGCAGGCATTTCAGCCACAGGCAGCAAACAACAGGGCGGGTCACCAACAGTCAGCAAGAAGACAGAATCTGAAAGTTCCAGGCTTAAACAATGTATGCACCAGCAACGTGCCAAAACAGGTCTCAAAGGAACCTCAAACTCTAGCGACATGATCCATGGATTGGCAGTCTCACAAGTTAAGGCAGAGAACTAGCAGCTGCAGGCTGGTTCAGTCACCAGAGAGCAAGAGAGAGAGGTGTGCTTTGGTGAGCCATTTGTCTCTTTCCCTTCCAATCAAACTGTGATCTTACTAATCTTACATGTTCCTATTGGCAAAGTAGGCACAATAAACCTACCTATCACAGTTCACACCTTGCCAACTTGGCACCTGTACAAAATTCTTTAGCCATATGTAATTTCCAGATATTAATGAAATCACACATACCTAACATTAAACATCTATCATACATAAAATTGAAAACACATGGAATCTAATTATATCTGGTACATCATATATGAACAAGGAAGGATATTCAATAAGCACATATAAAGAAGACAAACTGACAATCACAAGTCTCGCTTTTGTAATTGATCATGCAGTTGTACGCGATCTTCTACTAATCACTCTGTATTATCTCTGTCCTTGGCCAGCACCTCAGCTGGCAATGGTACTTGGCCTTGTTGGGTGACCCAAACCTTCATTCCTCAGAGGTTTAGGTTATTAGAAGTCCTGTCAGGATTGGGTTTCTGTAGTTTACTATTTGCTTTAATCACAGAGCATGGTAGTATTAAGAAACAGTCTGTGGGATCTCCTGGATTCCAGACATACTCCTCTTTGCCTCCACTGGGAAGCACCAGTGCAATTTCGCCTTGGTAATCAGGATCAATCACACCACTCAATACCATAACATCCTTCCTGACCTGTTGATCCAAAGGCATGAGAAACCCAAAGTGGCCATGAGGCAGTCTTAACTATCAGTTCAGTGGAATCAGTGCTGTGTCTCCAGGTGGGAGGTGCCTTCCTTCAGGACAAGGACCCCCAGACCTGAATCACATAGGGTTGCTGGGACAGGAAGCAAAAATGCTGCAAGTGGACCACTAGGAGTAATAATGAGTGATGCTATGCCAGTTTCCAGTTCTTGGATCCTGGACCCATGAAACCTGGGTATTTGAGACACGGCATCATATATTGGTTACTGGCTTAGAGCATATAAAACTTCTGAGAAAACATTGCCCAGCCCTGCAAGCTGTTGCCACCTAGAAAGTGCTATAACGGTGTCCTTAGGAGGCCATTCCATCCTTTTGTAAAGCCAGATGCTTCAGAATGATGAGGAACATGATATGCCCAGTGGATTCAATGGGCAATGACCCCTTGTCTCACTTCATTTACTGTGAAGTGAGTTCCTTGATCTTAAGCAATGCTATGTGGGATTCCACGCTGATGGATAAGCCATTCTGTAAGTCCATGAATGGTAGTTTTGGCAGAAGCATTGTGTGCAGGGAAGGCAAATCCATATCCCGAGTAGATGCCTATTCCAGTTGCCCCCTCCATGATTGAAGTGGTCCTATGTAATCAGCATGCCACAAAATTACAAGTTGATCTCCCCAAGGAATGGTTCCATAACTTAGACTCAATATTTTCTTCTACTGCTGGCAGATGGAGCACTCAACAGTGTCAGTGGGCAAGTCAGTCTTGGTGAGTGCAAGTTCATGGTGCTGTGCCCATACATAATCTCCATCCCTGCCACCATGTGCACTTTTTTCATGTGCCCATTGGGTAATGACAGGAGTGGCAGAGGAAAAAGGAGGACTAGTCTCCACAGTAAATGTCATTTTATGCAGTTGATGGTTTGAGGAACGTTCACATGAGACACAATTATCTTTACTTTCTTGGTCCATTCAGAGAGGTCCATCCCCAAACTTCCCTGTGACCAACTTTCCAATCATGTTCCTTCCAATTCCCTGACCATCCAGCCAAGCCATTAGCCACAGCTAATCAATATACAATCTCAAATCTGGCCATATCTCCTTCCAGGCAAATTTAATAGCCAGGTGGACTGCTCAAAGTTCTACTCATTGGGAGGATTTTCCTTCACCAATGTTCTTTAGGAAGATAACCAAAGGGGCAATAGTGTTGCTGCTGCCCTCTTATAAGTGGCACCTGCATACAGTGCAGAGCTGTCTGTAAAGCAAGCATGAATTTTCTGTTCTTTAGTTAAATTATCATAAGGAACTCCTCAGGGAGCTGTAGGTTCAGACTTGGAGAAAAATATACTGTGAAAGCAGTTGAAACCAGGGGTATTTGGACCACTTCTTCATGCCGCTTACTTGTACCTTCAGGTCCTGCTCTAGGCTGATCTCATATATTTTACTCATCCATTTTACTGTGTTGCTGTGCATGTCCACATTTATGACTCTGTGGGTCGAATAATACCTAGCTCATAATGGACAGTTTAGGCCTTATGGTTACTTGGTGGTCCATGGTGAAAGGTGCTTAGTCTCCATTAAGATCTACTAACAAGTCAATAGCTGTTTTTCAAAAGTTGCCTGCAGAGGATGGCAGGACTTTACTCCAAAATCTCAATGATATACACCATGATTCACCAATAGGGGTCTGCCAAAAACTCCACACTGGATCTCTATCTACAACTGACACTTCTAGTGCCATTGGGTCAGCAGGATCATATGGTCCCCATTGCAATGCAACTTGCATGGCAGCCTGAACCAGTTGCAGAACGTTTCTTATTCTGGGCCTCACTCAAAATGGGATGCCTTTCATGTGACTTGACAAATAGGTTGAAGTAGGACACCCAAATGACAGATATGTTACCTCCAAAATCTGAAAAGACCCATTAGGCTTTGTGTCTCCTGCTTGGTTGTTGGGTAGGCCAGATACAATAGCTTATTGTTTGCTTCAGTAGGAATGTCTCAACATGTCACACACCACTGGACCCCTAAAATTTTACTGAGGTAGAGGGTGCCTGAATATTCATTGGATTAATTTCCCAACTTGCAGGCAAATGTTGTATAAATTAATCTAGAGTCTTTGATATATCCTCCATAGTGGGTCCAGTCAGATTCAATATAATGGACTAGTGTGATATTTTGCAGAAGAGACAGGTAGGAGATGAAGATTCCTTTGTGTTAAATTATATAACTAGGTGGAAAAGTTGATGTACCCCTGGGGGAGAGTTGTGAAAATGTATTGTTGCTCCTGCCAGGTTAAGGCAAACTGCTTATGGTGGTCCTTTGAGACTGGTACCAAGAAGAAGACATTGGCCAAATCAATAGCTTCATACAAAGTACCAAGAGAAGTATTAATTTGCTTAAGCAATGAAATTACATCTGAAACAGCAAATGCAATTGGAGTCACCACCTGGTTAAGTTTATGGTAATCCACTGTCTTTTCTCCAGAATCCATATGTTTTATTTACAAGCCAAATATATGCATTAAACGGGGTTGTGCTAGGAATCATCACCCCTGCATCTTTCAAGTCTTTGGTGGTGGCACTAAAATCTGCAATTCCTCCAGGAATGCAGTACTGCTTTTGGTTCACTATTTTCCTAGGCAATGGTAGTTCTAATGGTGTCCACTTGCCTTTCCAACCATAATAGACCTTATTCCACATTTAAGGGATCCAACATGGGGGTTCTGCCAGTTACTAAGTATGTCTATTCCAATGATACTGGGGAATAACAACAGAATGGCTTCAGGGACCCACTGGGACCCCCGTGAAGCACACCTGAACCTCATAGATAACTTGACCTCCAAGTGCCCTTTACTCTGACTGGCAGGCCTTTGAAACATTTTGGGTCTCCTGGAATTAGTGTGCGTTCAGTCAGTGACTTGTAATCCCTAAAAAGTTTGATTATTTCCTTTCCCTCAATAAGCAGTCACTCTTGTGAAAAGCCACAGGTTGCTTTGGGGGGAGGCTAGATGAAAGACTAACAGTAGCAGGGTACTTTCTCAAGGGACCTGGCCATCCTTTCATTCAAGTGGTTGTGGGTCGGTGAACTGTATCAGGTCTAGAAATTGATTGAGTGGTCATGAGTATTCTGCTGTTCACCTAAATATCATTCTTCCCCAGTTGAGATCACATAAATATTTAGGTTTCCAATGTATTTCACTCCTAGGGAAACTATGACTAAATAAGCAATGCCAATCATCTCACTATAGTGTGAAATAGCAGAGGATCATTTGGCACTTCCAACTCATTGAACAGCTGAGAAAACAGTCGACTGGTTAAAGTGCTTGCTTTTACAAAATTGACAGAACTTATGACGTTTTTTATTTAGTTCTTGTAACTCTTGTGGCAGCATCTTCTTGCTAATACTTGCTGATGAATCATACAGTGAGTTCCAATTACTTTTAGTGACTCATTCAGTACCAAGCTTTGAAATCCAGATCGATATCCTAGCATAGCTAGAGAACCATCTGTGCAAGCACCACAACCTTTTCCCAAGAGATCTTATGCTCTTTCAGAAATGAAGCAACTTTGTCAAATACATCACATGAAACAGTTGTCGCTTCAAGAGTTTTGCAGAAAAGAAACTCATCTTTAAAGTCATCATCATTATTATACCTCATGTAATCTAGTAACTGTGAACAGTTTGAAACATCTGTAGATTCATCAAGCTGAATGCTAAATATTGGAATTGGAACAGATTTAATATCCTGGATTACCTGACCAAGAATATCAGCAGACACATCTTCTATTCTTCTGTGGATAGTATCATTAGATAAGGAAATTGCATTCAATTTCATAATAATTCATCCCAAATCATAACTCGAACAATGTCTTTGATCACAGGCAACAGTAAATCTTCAGCAATGATGTGAGGTTTCATAGCTTTGGAGATTCTGAGTGCCACCAAATATGAAGCTTCGATGGCTGTTACATTTTGGTTGTGGTACTTGCCACCAATATCAAGTCTGGCTTTCGTATGTCCTTCATCTTTGCTTCTAAAATAGTTAGTATCCTTGTCTGCAAAGCTCAGGTACTTGCTATCAAAATGGCATTTTAGTTTATTCGACTTCATAGATTTGGCTGATAGAACTTCACAACAAATAACACATGGTGGTTTCTCGATTCCTGCTGTAATTATTGAGATAAAACTGGAATTTATAAAAATTCTCACTATATTTTCTTTTCTTAACGTGCTTCTCTACATGATCCATCATCATGGGATGAAAATAATATATAGCAATAGCTTTAATAATACAAAAGATGATACATGGCATAGTTCAGTCAATACAGTTCATTAAAGTTTTCTGTGATTTACCATTCTCTGTGTTGACTTTTGTTTTACATCCCTGTTACTATCACAAGGGGGGCAGTATTCACATCAACTGCAGCTAAACATAAAAAGACTGACTAGAATCCAGATTAAGTAGCTATGGTACAGCCTGTCCTTTGGAAAAACAAAAAAACCCAAATCTAAAACTTAACATTACTAGTATGTAACCCTAATTAAAAAGAACTGCCCTGCATGTTCCTAATCTTGCATTTTTGGCAACAAATTGTTTTCTTTCTTTGGAGATCCTAGACTGTAGACTTTGTCTTTGCAAAATGTACAGCATTCTACACAGGTCCCATCAGAAAGACCTAATTTGGAAACTCTGCTAAGTGAACTGGATTCTACCTTAAATACCTGTTTCCGACTAAAAGAACTGAAATGCTCCTTTGGACTTAAATCTGAAAGCACCTCAGTGTAAGAAGCAGAGGACTGCTAGCCCAAGGTCAGAGACTTTTAATTGTTTTCCCATGACACATATGCTCCTCTTTACCCAGTTGTAGAAGTATCTGTTGAATTAGCACAATGTTGTATGGTAGTGTGGCAGTTACATAATCTGCTGTTGACTTGAGCCAAGGAGTGGAGTCTAGCTTGTCAATCAGAACATAGCCAATGAGATCTCTGTGTGGAAATGGTCTTCTCCTGTGAGACATTCCTGTTGCCAAGACACATGGACCTGGAGGAGCCATGTGGAGACTTACGCCAGTACTGACATGCTTCCACCGCCACTGAATCCACACAACTTTCCACTCACTGGCCAGTTATCTTCCTGCATTCTGGATCATTGCATGTGATGGGTTACTCTGAAGAGGAATTTATAGATTGGTATCAGACATATGGGCTAATATCAGACTTAAGGACTTGATCTGGACTGGGCTGAGATGTTTTCCCACTATTGTGCTTCTTTTACTATATTTGCTAATCTGTGTGCCCCAAAATAGATACGAAAAATTTGTTTAAATTTTCTCATTTATGATCTTTATAGCTGTAGGATTTACATTTTGGTCTCTAATCCATCTTGATTTCCTTTTCTTTGCATGAGGTGAGGTATGGATCTCTTCATTCTTCTCCAAATGGAGATCCTTTTTTCCAGGATCATATATTTATTTAAAGTTTTTTTTGCACATCAATCATTCCCACAAATGACTGAGCACTACCATCTATACTATTATTTTATTTTTAAAAATACTTTTATTGGGGGCTCTTACATCTTTTATAGCAACCCATACATTCATTCAGTGTGCCAAGAATATTTGCACATATGATGCCATCGTTTTCAAAGCATTCTCTTTCCACGTGAGCCCCTGATATCAGCTCACCATTTCTTGCTCCCTAATGAACCCTTGATAAGTTGTAGATTACTATTTTCATACATTACATCATTCCCCATCATCCTCACCCATTTTTCTGTTCTTCGTCCCCCTGGGAGGGGGCATAGGTTGATAGTTGGGATTGATACCCCTTGTCTCCCCCCCACCCTTCCCTAATCCTCCTGGTATCTATATTCTCCTTGTTGGCCCTGAGGGGTTTATCTATCCTGGATTCCCTGTGTTCTAGTCTGTTACCTGTAGCAGTGTGCATGTTTGGGTCTAATCCTGTTTGTAAGGTAGAATTGAGGTCATGAGAGTGGGGAGAAGGAAGTACCAATGAAGTAGGGGGAAGTTGTGTAATTCATCAGTGCTGTACTGCACCCTGGCTGGCTGTTTCTTCCCTGTGACACTTTCTTCCCTGTGACACTTCCAATTGTCTACAGATGGGCATGGAGTCTCCACTCCATGACCCCCCACACACATTGGGTGTGATTTTGTTCTGGGTCTTACATGCTTGACACCTGATCCCACTGATACCTCATGATCACACAGGCTGGTGCCCTTCTTCCGCGTGGGTTTTGTTGCTTCTCAGCTAGATGGCCAATTGTTTAACTTCAAGCTTTAAAGACCCCAGATGTTATATCTTTTGATAGCCAGGCACCATCAGCTTTCTTTGCCACATCCATATCTACTAATGCATCCATTTTTTCTTCAGCGATCACGTTCTCTTGATATACATATATATGTATAGGCCTGTATTTAGACCTCTATAAATGCCCCTTGCCTTCTAGTTATTTCCTCTATTTCCTTTTACTTTTCTCTTGTCTCACCATCATGACCAGCCTTCTTTCGGGTTTAGTAATTCCACGCTGTTACATTGCCCTTGATTAAGCCCCAGTGGGCATCCTATGCCTTCTCTTCATTGCTTTTAGTTCACTTGTTGTTCCCTTGTCCATGGGTTGATTCCTGCATACCTTCCTTTCTCTCACCTTCCCTTCTCCCCTACCCCCTGGAACCATTGATCCTGTTGTTTTCATCTCTGAATTATTTATCCCACCTATCTTACCTAAATAGACATGCAGATACATTCATAAACGCAAAACCCAGGCAAAACCAAATAAGCAACAAAGGAAATCAAGACCAACAAAAAAATAATAGCAAAAAGCAACAACTAAAAGAAAGCCACCAACAAAAATGGAAAAGCCTAAAATTAGTTCAAGGTCTGTTTGTTAGCCTTTAAAAGTGTTTTCCAGTCAAGTCTGATGGGGTGCCACACTCTGTCTCCAAGGTCTAATTTTGGTATTCCCTGGGGATTTTACCACTTTTCTCCCCTTGCTGCTCTGTTGCATGCCTCTAGTGTTTCTCCCCAGCTTGAAGGGGTCAGATTGTGTACAATTCCTGCCATGTGACTCCAGTGTTGTTTTGGTTTAGTGAAGGGCATTGTGTCTCATGGTGGGTATGTTAGTCCGGGTAGACTAGAGGAAGAAAATTTCAGAGACACGCATATAGGTATAAGGAAAAGGTTTATATGCAAAAGGAATGGGACATGGAGAAAGCATCCCAGCCCAGTCTAGTTCAAAGTCATAATTCTAGTATTAACCCATATGCCCAAAATCAGTCTATAATGTCTTCTCCAACTCACGAAGTCATAGGTCATTGGGTGCAGAATCCCGGTGCTGGTAGGGCACCTCGCCTCCAGGGCTCAGGGTCCATCAACAGCAGAAGTAACTCATCGCTGGCAAAGGTCTCCATCTGGCCGCCCCAGCTTCATAGGTCTGTTTCCATCAGGGCAAAGCTGTGTGGTCTCTCCGCTGGCTCCTCCAGTTTCTCAAACGCTGCCAGCTTGTCTTGTCCATGATTAATCGTCTCTGAAACTAATTCCCAACAACTGGGGAAGATAGCTTCTCATCCCTCATTAATTGCCCTAATAGTTTGGGCTTTTATCTCAAGGTCTGTGATCCACCTTGAGTTTATTTAGTGCATGAAGTCAGGTAAAGATCTTGTTTCCTTTTTCTGCAGGTAGGTATCCATTTTATCCAGCACTACTTATCATCCACTTCCCATTTGGTATTTTTGGGCCCTTATCAAAGATCAGTTGTCTGTATGCTGACTGTATTATTTCTGGGTTTTCAGCTCTTTTCCCTTGGTCTGAATATCTGTTTTGACCCCTGTGGTTGTCTAATATATGCTAAAGTCAGGTAGAGCAATCCTCCCACTTTGTCATTCTTTTTGAGGAGTTTCTTCCCTCTCCCTATGAAGTTAGTAATCACTTTTTCAAGTTCTTTGAATAAAGATATTGTTCATCTTGGAATAGAATTAAACTCATCTCATACCTTGGGCAGAACTGACATCTTTACTATATTGAGTCTTCCAATTCATGAGCATGGGACTTGAGGTCAATCTTGGTTTCTTGTAATAGTTTTTTGTAGTTTTACTTGTACCAATATTTTGTTTTTATGGCAGGTATATCCCTAGATATTCCATTTTGTGCTTGGCTATTGTAAAGGGTGCTACCTTTTTAATTGCCTCTTCTGTGATCTTGTATGATGTGTATAGCAGTACAGTATTTTGATCTTGTGTCCTGCCACTCTGCCCTATTCCTCTATTGCTACCAACACTCCACTTGTGGAGTTTGGGGGATTTTTGATATATAAAATCATATCATCTGTGAATAGCAATAGTTTCACCTTTTCCTTCACCAGGCAAATGCCTTTTATGTCTTTTCTTTGTCTTATGTTGTTAGTTAAGACCTCCAGTGTGATGTTTAATAGGAGTGGGGAGATCCACTTTTTCCAGTACCATTTATTTATTTTTATTTTTTATTATCAAATCATTTTACTGGGGGCTCAAGCTCTTATCATAATTCATGCATGCATCCATTGTGTCAAGCACATTGTACTGACTGTCATCATCATTTTCAAAGCATTTTCTATTTGAGCCCCTAATATGGGCTCCTCATTTTCCCCTCCCTCCCTTCCCCTTCTTCCCTCCCTCATGAGCCCTTGGTAAATTATAAACTATTATTTTTTACATATCTAACATCATCCGCTGTCTCTCTTCACACATTCTTCATATATCTTGAGAGATGGGGCATATGTCAATTATTGTGATCGATTTCCCCTTTCTCCCCAACCTTCTCCTTCCCCTCTGATATCTCTATTCTAATTATTGGTTCAGAGAGGTTTATCTGTCCTGGGTTCCTTGTGTTGCAGGCTCTTAACTGTAGTAGTATACATGTTCTGGTCTTGTCAGATTTGTAAGGTTTAATTGAGATCATTAAGTGTGTGTGTGGGGGGGGAAGGAAGCATTAAAGAATTAGAGCAAAGTTGTGCACCCTGACTGCCTCATCTCTTCCTTGTGACCCTTCTATAAGGGAAGTGCCAAATTTCTACAGATGGGCTTGGTGTCTCCAATTCACACCTCGCCCTCATTCACAGTGGTTATGATTTTTTTGTTCTAGGTCTTTGAAGCCTGATACCTGATCCCATTGACAACCCATGATTACACACACTGGCATGCTTCTTCCATGTGGGCTTTATTGCTTCTAAACTAGATGGCCACTTGTTTATCTTCAAGCTTTTAAGACCCCAGATGTTATAATTTTGATATCTGGGTACCATCAGATCTTCTTCACCACATTTGCTTATGCAGCCATTTTGTCTTCAGCGATCATGTCAGGAATGTGAGCATCATCACAGAATGCTGGATTACTAGAACAAAGTATTCTTGTGTTGAGGGAGTACTTGATTGTGCCTTTCCTAGTTGTTTTTCTGGCCTTTTTTTTTTTCAAGGCAGTTGGCTGTAGATGTTATCCTTTTATTCCTGCAATTCTACCTGATCCACTGGTATATGTATATCTGTCATTTTACCAGTACCAAGCTATTTGACGAATGTGGTTGTGTAGTAGCTTTTGAGATCAGGTAGTACAGGCTTCTTATGTCCCCAAAGTTTGGGTATGTTGTGTTATCATTCGTGTTCCAGGGAATTTCTTTTGTTTTTTTTTATTTACTTTGTAGATAATTTATTGTTAAATGAAGAAGTCACAAAGCAAAAGATGCCAGAGAGAGATCTTCCCAAATTGCTTTGGTCCAGGACTCTGCTGGCTCTCCCAGGACTAGAGGCAGAAGACCACCAGACGACAGAAAAGGAGATCTGTGATTGAAAGAGACTTTCTTCTAAAAGTAGAAATCATCCTTCTTACAAGAAAAAGCATCATTTAAAAAAATAAAAAGATGGAGAACAAGCCGCTCTGCCATGCTGGCAAACAATAGGGGCTGCGCTTAACCCTGTTGTAAAATGACACTTGACACTTGACACTCGAACACCAAGATGAGGAGACTGAGTAGCAAAATCCTTTTTGTTTCGAAAAAAAATCTATGTGGTGTCACGTGCTCCTCCAAGCACAGGAAGCACTGGTCGGGGCTCTGTGGTGGGGCGCCCCGGGAGACCAGAAGTCCCTGAGTGCCCTCCTGGCTTCCTCCTTGCCAATTCAGGCCGTTACACTGGCAGCAGGCTCGTGTCCAAAGGGATGTGCTGGGTCCCTCGGGGGCATCACAGATGGTCCCTTGTCCGAGAAGACAAGGACACCAGACTCGCTGGCTCTCAGGCTGGCCCTGACATTAAACCAGGGTGATTGTCACTGTGCCTGTCCTGATTGCAACAATAATCCCTGTTGTGCTTCCAGGGGACCCAAAGGGCTCCTGACTCTGCTTTCAGGGCAGAGGAGCCACCCCTTCCCCCCCTCCTCGGGACCCGGCACCCTGACAGTGGCTTCTGAGTGCCCAGTGCTCAGAAACCCTGTGGAACTTGCCACAATTTGGATACCAGGGGCCTTGGGAAAGTTTGTGCCAACAATGGGTTGAAAGGTAATGGACTTTTTCCATGCCCTTTCTGAAGCCCCTGGGAACGTTGTGCTGGCTGGTTGGTAGACGCCATGGAGCCAGCTGTCCACACCACGGGCAGGGGCCTGGGCACAAGAGAACCAAACACTCCTAGCTGTGCCAGGCTCACAGTCGCGGCTGGGTCTGAGCTCACTGGGCTCCCCCGTGTCAGTTTCGGTACCATCCTTGGAGACACCCGTGATGAGTCTTCCCAATCCTTAGAGAAGCCACCAGCGGCTGGGGTCCCTCGAACCCCACCGGGTGGCAGGAGAGTGTGTGCTGGGGTGGTCGTGAGAGGCCATGGTGGTTCTGATGGCCAGGACGCACTAGGGTCATCTTCAGTTGGCCTCCAGCTCTCCAGGGAATTTCTTAAATTCATTCATTTTTAACATTTTCAAGTAGTATAGTGTTGAGTCTCCATGTGTTTGTCTTTTTAAAAAGATTTTTAAAAATTATTTTATTGGCGTCTCATACAACTCTTATCACAATCAAGACATACATCTATTGTATGCAGATCACATTTGTACCTTTGCTGTCATCATCATTTGCAAAGCATCCTCCTTCTACTTAAGCCCTTAGTATCAACTGCCCATATTTCCCCTTCTTCCCCACTCCTCCTCCTTCATGAACCTTTGATAATTTACAAATTATCATTATTTTGTCACATTGTACACAGTCCGATGAGTCCCTTCACCCATTTCCTTGTTGTCCATATTCCAGGGAGGAGGTTATATGTAGATCTCTGTAATTGGTTCCCTCTTTCTACTCACCTTCCCTCCACCTTCCCAGTATCACCACTCTCACAACTGATCTTGAAGGGATCATCTGTCCTGAATGCCCCATGTTTCTGGCTTCTGTCCATACCAGTGAACATCCCCTGGCCTAGCCAGTTTTGTAAGGTAGAATTGAATTCATAGTGGGGGGGGGTGTTTGTCTTTTATCTTCCTATTTTTCTTTGTTCACTTTCAGTATTATAAGGTCATGATCTGAGAAAATGGACTGTAGTATCTCAATGTATGATTTTTAATTTTTTAAGATTTCTTTTTGGCCTAACATGTGACCTATTCTAGTGTATATGAAGATGGGTGGAGTCTTTGTATATGTCTAGATGATGAAGATAGTTTTTCATATTGTTTATCTCTTCTATATTCTGTTGATTTTCTTCACTGATGATCTGTCTCTCCTTGAGAGTGTTTTTTTGAATTTTCTTACTATTATTGTCAATGTGTTTGTTTAAGTCTGAGTAGAACAGATAAGCCAATTCATAGAGACTCATGTGTATAAGAGAAAAAAACATTTTAATGAATCATTTTATTGGGGGCTCATACAACTCCCATCACAATCCATACAAACATCAATTGTATGCAGGTCACATTTATACACTCATATAATTTAGGGCTGAGCCCCGGTGGCATAGTGGTTGTGCATGGGACTGTGGCCCACTGGGTTGGAGGTTCAAATCCAGCAGCGAGGCTGGGTCTCCTACTTCCACCACCAGAGGGCAATGATTCCCCCCCCTAAAAAAAGAATAATTTTACATTAAAAAAACATCCCAACCCAGTCCAGTCCAAGGTTATATATCTGTTATTAGTCCATGTAACCAATACCAATCAATAAAGTCCTCTTCAGACTTACAAAATACATGTAATCACGCTAAATGCAGGATGATCACAGGCCAATGTGTGGAAAGTCTTTGGATCCAGTGGTGTTGTAAGTATCTCAGTGTCAGCCGGGGCCTCTACGTAGCTTCTCTGGTTCAGAGGTCTGGTTGTATCAGAGTAGGTCAATGTGGTTTCTCTAGTTCAGGGCACTAGTGTAGTTCTATGTGTCTTGTCAGCTGCAATGTTTCCCAGAGAACGAAGTGAAAGAGAAGTGTCTCCCACTTACAAGAAAGAAATACAGCATTTCCCAGAATTCTCAGGAGAAGATCGTGTCCACACAGAGGCCTCATTGACTATTTTCTGATTGTCAGGCTAGAGTCCACCCCTGCACTCATAATCCTTAAGGTGACAAATGATTATATAACTACCACATGTTTATTTATGTTTTCAACGCTAAGAATTGGAGTGATGTCTTCCATATATATATATGTTTATTAAGTTTACATGTTCCTGGTGTATGTTCCTTTAATTAGTGTGTTCTATTCATGCTTATGTCTCATTGTTAATTGCCCTGAAATTCATTTTATCAGAGATAAATATTGCCACTACTGCCTTTTTATGGTTACCAATGACTTGGTAGATTTTTTCTATCCTTTGATTTTGAGTATATTTTTATCTTTGAATTGAATGTATTTCTCTGTGGAGACCTGTTTTCAAATCTAGTCTACTAAGCTCTGTCTTCTGATTGGTGAATTTAATCCATTGACTATCTCTCATTATTGATATATGTGGATATGATGCTATCATTTTATGTTGTTTATGTTTCATTTCTTTTCCTTTTGATTTCCTTCATATCTCTTCCTTCCTGGTCTTGTGGTTTTATTGGTGCATTAATTCCTTCTTTATTTCTTTGTCATTCTGAATGCTGCTTTCATTGTATTGGTTTCTGGGTTTTATTGTGCTGCATGATGCTTTCAAATTTTCCTGAATCAAATTTTGTTGATTCCATGCCATAGAGATCCAATTAATATTTATTCTATTGCTAGTCTTGTTTTTTAAAATTCCTTTAGTTTTTCTTTGTCTGAAATACCTTCATATATTTTTTTTTATTTAAGGGATAATTGTGCAGAATATAGTGTTCTTGGTGGGACTTGTTTTTCTGTTTTAGAATTTTATTTTTCTCGGCATAGTTTCTTCTGAAAATTCTGAACTTACTTTTATTGGTTTTCCTTTGTGGGTAAATTTTTATTCTCTAGCTGCTGTTATGATTCTATCTCTTTCCTAGAAAAAGAAGTTTTAATCATATTATTGTGAGTACATATATCATAACATCCCATAGTGCAGTCATATCAAACAGCATTGTACATTTGCTACCACATTGAATTTCAAAACATTTTCTTTCTTCTTGAACATCTTTATATCTCCTCTTCTTTATCCCCCCCTCCTCCACCCTGCCACCCAGGAACCCCTTGTTTGCCCTATAATAGTTGAGTGGTTTTTTTCTTTGCTATATCTTATATAATCCAACATATCCATTCACAATTCTGTTGTTTAATCACATCAAGTGGCATTAGTTATACAGTCAACAATGCTATCAGGTCCCTATTCCTCCCTTTCCCCACCTGTTCCAGAACCCTCAGGGAACCATTACTTCTGTTATTGTTTCTGAAGTGTTATTCATCTTGGTTTTCATGTACCAAAAGATCTTAAATATACAAATGAACATAATATCTAACATGATTAAGTAGGTAAAGCAAATTAAAATCACAATAGCAAAGGGAGGAAATATTAAAGAACTAGAGGATAATTATGTAGTTCATCAGTGCTATACCGCACCCTGGATTTATCATCCCTTCCGTGTGGCCCTTCTGAAAGGGATTTTCCAGTTATCTTACAAGTAGATTTTTGGGTCTCCAATACATCTACACCCCTTCACATCAATTTGGTTGCTTGTTTTTGAACTTTTGATACCTTTTCCCATTGTCACCTCATGATCACACAGGCTTATGTGCTTTTTCCACATGGGTTTTGTTGCTTCCTCGCTTGTTTAACTACAAATCTTTAAGATCCCAGATGCTATATCTTTTAATACCTGGCCACCATGGTGTTTTTCTTTTGGGGTCTATCCTATTTGGGGTTTTCTTCCCTTATTGAATAGCTATTTTCTTCTTCCTTATGATGTTGGGAAAATTTTCTTCTATGATTTCTCATACGATTTTCTCTGTAGAGTTTTATGTTCCTAATTCTCCTGGATCTTGATGAGTTGTAAATTCTTTCTCTTGATAGTGTCCATTTTAATTCTCAGGTTTTCTTTGAGTTGCTTCACATTTTTACTGTTTTTCTATTTCTTTCATTCTTTTTCTGTTCTTTTCTTATGTTGCCTATTTCTTTCTTCTCATTATCTTCTGGGAGCCCTTCTTATTTCTATTTCCAGCTATTTCTATCTTTCCTTTCCTGTGTAAGTTGGCCAGAGGTTTGTCATTTAAAAAAATAATTTCAAAGAACCAACTTCTTGTCTTGGTGATTTTCCCCCATTACTTTCCAGTTCACTTATTTCTGTTGTATTTTTAATGATTTTTATTGTTTTTAAAGGTTTAATTTGTTGCCTTTTTCTATAATATGAACATGTAAGATGTTCATTTTTGACTAACACTTTTTTCATATATGTATTGACTGCTACACATTTCCTTGTAACTGCTTATGCTATATCCCAAAGTTTGGGGTATATTGTGCTATTCTCATTTTTCCAATGAATTTAATGTATTACATTATTTAATCTATTATCAGGTCATTTGTTTGTCTTTATGTTCCTGTTTTTTCTATTATTCATTTCCAGTCTTATAATGTTGTCGTTTGAGAAAATGAATGGTAGAATTTCAATGTTTTTGAAATTTTTTTCAGCTTTCCTCGTGGCCTAACATGTGATATGTTCTAAAGTGTGTACTCTGTGCACTGGAAAAGAATATATACTGTGATATTGCCAGATGAAATAGTCTGTATATGTCTAAGAATTCCACATGATTATGTTGTATAGCTCTTCCGTTTTATTGCATTTCTTTCCTACTAATTTTTCTTTGACAGTAGTCTGTTGGAGTCTCCTACTATTCTGTATTCAACTGTGACAGTTTTATTGATATATTTTGAAGGTCTTTCACAGAAGACATGTATGTTCATTATGGCTATGTCTCCTGATCTATTATTCATTTAGTCATTATGTAGTATACATCAATGTGTTGGGCAACAAGCAACACAGCCAACTCTAAGTGGGAGAGAAGAAAATGTCCAAAGCACTGCCAAAATTCCTACCCAAACTGCACTCACTTGAATGCCAAAGCAGGACTCAGATTTGGGTGAAGACTGACAAAGGTAGGTGATACCACTTTGAATCTTAGAACCACAGAGATACTGAACTGTTCCATGCTTCAGGGCTGGATCACCACATCACTATCACTGGAAAAATCTGCCACAGTTCAGTCCCAGAGAGTTCAAACCAGGCCTTGAGAATAGGCCTCTGATCAGAATCCCCTCTAGCCAGCGGGGATGCAATGTGCAGATTGCAATCCTATCAACCCCAGGGTGTGGGAACCTGTGAACTTTCCCATTGAAGTTTGGACTAAGCTCCTCCCCCAAGTATGTTGGGAGAGTAACATTTCTGTTCTTTATTGTGTTAGTTTAGGGGAGGGTGTGAAAGATATATCAGCTCATAATTTCTCCTTTTATCTACTTTCGTTTGGAGCTCTGGAAAGAGGGGCAGATCTTCATGCAACCTATGGTACAGCACAGAATCTGTGTGTTCTGGGTGTTCATCCCTCTAAAATATCAAGGTGTGGTTGGCAGAGGTCTCTGCTCCTAAGAAAATGTCATTAAATCAGTCATCTGTTTTGTCTGCTTTTTCAAGTTTCTTTACAGAAGACTTCAGAGAGGCTCTGAATAATTACATTGAACTTCAATTAATGGTTGCGGTATACCTTAAACTAAAAGAATTCAAGAATTCGTGTTTCAATATTGAAAGATTCATGTGGAAAATATTAAATGGCATAGGACGCATCAAAAGAAAATGAAAAGAGGGCCAAAGTGGTGACTACGGGGTAGGGAGAGAACAAAGGGCAGTAAGCCAGGTCAGCCAGAGCAGCCCCATCATAGTCACACCCACCACCACTGTTGCATCAGGAAGAAGAGATGGCAGGTGAAGTCAGAGAAGTAGTGGCATCTGCATTTCCAAGCCTAGACTCATCCACCTACATTCTGTATGGAGATAGAGCAGAATGGGCTGATATAGCCCCCGCGTCAGATAGAGCTCCTATGCCACAGAAAGATGACCTTAATCCTGTCATGCAGATCATTTATAGAGAAAAATATAGAGATTTTTATTATTGTTTCCATACTATTCTGCAACAGGATGAAAGGATTGAATGGGTTTTTAAACTAACCGGGGATGCTATTGAGTTAAATGCAGCCAATTGCACTGTGTAGCATTTTTGGAGAGTTCTTTTAAAGTTACTTCAAAAGTGTCTACATGAGGAACTGGATTATATCACTGCAATAATTGATGAGCAGTCTAAGAACTTTTAAGTTTGGCATCATATATGAGTTTTGGTAGAATGCCTTAAAGATTCATCTCAGGAACTTGTCTTTATTGCTGATATTCTTAATCAAAATGCAACATGCCTGACAGCATCTACAATGGGTTATTCAGGAATTTAATCTATGGGGTGATGTAGACCACCTTCTCAAAGAAGATGTGAGAAATAACTTTGTCTGGAACCAAAGATACTTTGCAATTTCTAACACCACTGGCAGCAGTGATCAAGTTGTATTGGAGATAGAAATCCAGTATACTCTGGAAATTATCATCTAGTACTCCATACTGAAAGTGCATGGAACTATTTAAAAGGATTTTTGCAGAATCAAGGCCTTTCCAAATAACCCAATCTGTTGAATCAATGCTTAATTAATAACAAAGTCACAGTCCTCCCTAACTGACTGCTCTTCTTGTGAATATCTATGAAGACATGCTAGGAAACCAGTGTGACAACAATGAGGACATTCTTAATACACTATTAGAGTTGTGTGAAATCCTAGCTAAAAAAAAGACACTGTAACAAAGGAGTATTGGAGATGAGCAATCAGAAGATCCCTTCGAAGCAAATACAGCACAGACAGGGAGTGGCCAGCCACCACACAGAAATAACACCATCCATGAAAATTTGATGGGATGCCTTGGTTTTTTTAAGGGACTCCAATGAGGAGTTTGAAACTAGAGCATCCAATCCCTTTGCTTATGTTGTGAATTAAAAAAAACTAAAAGGTTATTTATTCCCCTTGCACAGTAAAATGCGCGCTATACAAGTACTGTTTTTAACAAGCACCCCTCAGGAGCTGCTGCTGCTATTCAGATTAGCTCTAGGCAATTAGATTTTTCCTCAAGCAGAGTAAATTGGGGATGAGTGGGAAGCCCCATAAAGGAATTTTGTAGTCTTATCAGCATTCAATCTAATCTCCTAGCATCACCTCCACCCTGAACAGTGTGTGTGTGTGTGTGTGTGTGTGTGTGTGTTGGGATTCGCAACAGTAATGGTTGCAGGTAACGTTTGTGTGATGGGTAAGGAGTGACCTGGATGCAGGCAGAATGAGTAAGGAGTGCCATTGTTACATTAGCTCTGCTATGCCACACTGACTGTATCTTGCTATCATTGTAAGCAACTAATGCCAAAGAATGGTTTTATAATAAAAGTAAAGTCAAAAAAAGATGATGAAGATGAAAAGAACACACAGTCACTCTACCAAAAAGAACTAAACAATATCCAATGATTTCAAGCAAGAATTAATGATGTTAAAGAAAGAAGTTCAGGCTACAATTAAAGCATTTACCAAAAACAAGGCTTCAGAAATTCATGGAATACAAGTTGAAATGTTTCAATAGGTTGATGAAGCACTGAAAGCAGTTACTCATCTATCCTGGGAAATTTAGAAGACAGCTGCTTGTTCAACTGACTGGAAAAGATCCAAATTTGTACCCATTAAAAACAAAATGAACTCAACAGAATGTTCATCAACATAATTGATATGACGTGCAAGTATTGTTGCACGCGCAACAATGCAAATTTTGTTGACGATCATCCCACAATGTTTCCAGTAATACCCTGAAAGGGAGCTGCCAAAGGTTCTGGTCAGATTCAGTAAAGAATGTGAAACAAGGGACATCATTGCAGAAATCAGATGGATCTTGGCTAGCAGCAGAGAATAAAAGAAAGATGTTTACTTGTATTTCATTGACTGTGCAGATCTGTATTTGACTATGTGGCTTATAATAAACTATGGATAAGCTTGAGAAGAATGGGGATTCCAGGATACTACACTGTGCTCATGCATAATTTATACATGGATCAGGAGGCAGTTTTAGGAACAGAGCAACGGAATAATACGTGGTTAAAAATCAGGAAAGGATTCTGTCATGGTTGTATCCTCTCACAATACTTATTCAATCTGTATGCTGAGCAAATAATCAGAGAAGCTGCATTATGTTAAAATAGTGTGGCATCCAGAGTGGAGTAATGAATGCTTAAGATCCCACGATATGCAGATGACTATGCAGATGACAAAACTTTGCTTGCTAAAAGTGAGAATTTAGAACACTTGCTGATAAAGATCAGGGATTGCAGCTTTCAGTATAGTTGATTGTACAGGAAAATAAAATTCTCACAACTAGAATAATAGTTAAAATCATGGTAAATGTGGGAAAGATTTAAGTTGTCAAGAATTTCATCTTGCTTGGGTCCATAATCAATATTCATGTAAGCATCAGGAAAGACATCAAAAGACATGTTACATTGGGTAAATCTGCTGCACAAGATTCTGTAGAGTATTGGAAAACAAGGAGGTTACTTTAAGGGATAAGGTGCACCTGACCTAAACCATAATATTTCCAGTTACCTCATATGCATGTGAAAGTTGGACATTGAATAAGGAATACAAAAGAAAATTCTGTTTGACTTTTGGTGCTGGTGACAATATTAAGTTCTATGAACTGCTAAAAGGACGAACACATCTATCTTGGAAAAATTATGGCCAGAGTAATCTTTAGAGGCAAGAATAGTGAGACTGTCTCACATATTTTGGGCATGTTTTGAGGACAGACCTGTCCCTGGAGAAAAACATCATTTTGGGGGAGAGGTAGAAAGAGGAAGACACTCTAAAAGATGGATTGGCACAGTAGCTGTAACAATGGTCAAATACGAACATAGGAAAAATGTGAGGACATAAAACTGGGCAGTATTTCATTCTGTTGTGCAGAAGGTCACCATGGGTCAGCAACGGCTAGATGGTACCTAACAACAACAACAACAACAAAATAATCCTATTTTAGGTGTTTTTGTAAAAAAAATTAAGTATTAGTCTAGTTAGACTAGAGAGACAAATCCAAGTAGATTTATATGTGTTTACGAAAGAGCTTTATATACAAGAGCAATTGAAATCTTCCCAGCCCAGTCCAGATCAAGTCCACAAGTCCAATATTAATCCATATGTCCAGTACCAGTCTGTATATTCCTCTTTAGACTCACGCAACACATGCAATGATGCCAAATACAGGAAGATCATAGGCCAGTGGGGGGAAAGTCTTGTGGATCTAGTGATGGTAGAGGCATCTCAGCACTGGCATGGGTCTCCACGTGGCTCCTCCATCTCCAAGACTCTGGCTGAATCAGCAGTTTCATCAAGCTCATTGTCAGTAATGTCTCACAGGGAGTGTGTACATATCCCACCTCCTGTGAGCTAGTTATCTACGGAGAACCTCCAAATAAGATCATCAAACTGCTACCTGGTTGACAGGCTAAACTCCCCCCTTTCACTCTTAAGTCTCAAATTGACAAAAGATTATGTAACTACCACAGCTTATGTTCAATTTTATCTATGCTTTTTCTGCATTGGTTGATATAATCATAGGGCTTGCCTTCTGTTTTGTTTATATGGTGCATTGCATGGATTGTTTTTCTAATACTTAACCAGCCTTGCATCCTTGTATGAATCCCACTTGATCATTCATGATTTATTATTTCTCAATGTTTTCTTGAATTCTATTGGGTAAAATTTTGTTAAAATTTTTACATCTATATTTTTAAGGGATATTGGTGTATAATTTTCAGTTCTGGGGATGTCTTTGCCTGGTTTAAGAATGAAGTTTATACTTTCTTCATAAAAAGGGGTTGGTAATATATACAAATTTATGTAGAATTTGTGTTAGCTCTTCTCTAAATGATTGATCAAATTTTACTTATCTGGTCCCAAACTTTTTGCTGTTGGGAAGTTTTTAATGACCCCATTTACTTATTTTTTAAAATAACTAAAAAGAGAACATATATTAATTCTGAAACAGGAAAAAATAAAGCAAAGACACTGTCTTGGTGAGGGAAAGCATTAGCACCTAGGGTATGGTGGCGTTCAAGGATTTACAGTCAGGCAGCTATTTAAATAAGTTAAAGAGGACAAAAGAAATTGTCAAAAACTCGTGATCATGACAGACCAATGCATTACAGTTATAGATGAGACTACAGGATTGAAACCATGAGTGGAACATGTAATTTATGTTAGAGGAGTTAAGCCTGGGCCAGGACCTTCAGAGCAAGGCAGTCAGGGCATCCAGAAAAAAGTGATTTTCATTAAAGAAATACCCTGCCAAGACCATAAGGGAGACTGCCCTTCTATGGTCTGGCTAAAGGAGTGGATTTAACCCAATTTCTTTTTCTCAAATAGTTTTATTGGCATATAATTCACATATCATACGATTTATTAAGAAGAATCCTCACCACAATCAATTTAAGAAAATTTTCTTTTTGTACTCATTGTTGTTAACTCTCCATTTCCCCCCAACCTCACTTGCTAGGTCCCTTGGTCATTATTAATCCAGTTACTGTCTCTATAGATTTATGTAGCCTAGATCTCATGCACAAAAAAATCATATAAAACAAAAACCAACAACAACGACAAAACAAAACAGAGAAAAACTTTATTCAAAAAAAGCAGAAAATATTAGAAATGGAAACTTTTAAAAAACTTAAAGATCAGGCTGAGCCCCGGTGGCGTAGTGGTAGTTTGCGGGACTGCAGCCCACAGGATTGACGGTTCAAATCCAGCTGCAGTTCTCCAGGAGCAAGGCTGGGCTTCCTACTCCCACCAGTGCAGTGATGCCACACACACACACACACACACACACACACAAATTTAAAGATCATTTTATTGGGGGCTCTTAAAACTCAGTACAATCTATACAACAATTTATCAGGCATATTTGTACATCTGTTGCCATCATTCTTTTCTAGACATTAACTTAATACTGATCTGTTGGTATCAGCTCTTCTCCCTGCAGGCGTCCCCTCCCCATAGATAATCAATTATTATTTCCATATCTCACACCCACTATCTCCCTTCCCACATGGTTTCTGTTGTTCTTCCCCCTGGAGGGGGTGGGTGTGGTTTTGTGTCAATCATTGAAATTGGTTCTCCCTTCCTCCCCCACCTCTCCCCCTTCCTCTACCTTTTTGGTCTCGCTATCCCCATTCCTGCTCCTGGTTTCTGTGTGTTGTGAGCTCTTATGCATACCTGAGTATGTGCTCTGGTCTAGACCTCAGTGAGAGGCAGCAGTGGAGTCATGATAGTGTGGGATGAGGAAGCCTCAAGGAACCAGAGGAATATTGTGTGTTTCATCAGTGCTATATGCACCCTGGTTGATTCATTCCTTCCCTGCAACCCCTCTGTGGGGGGAATGTTCCATTGTCTACAGATGGGCTTTGGACCTCTGATCCCACCCCCTTTTTTCTCAAAGATATGTTTTTGTTTGTTTGTTTTTGTTTATTATGGGTCTTCTGACGCCTGTTACTCAGTCCTGATGACACCTCATGATTGCACTGGCTGGTGTGCTTCTTTCGCGTTGGCTTGTTGCTTCTCTGCTGGATGGTCGCTTGTTTAACTTCAAATCTTTAAGACCCCAGATGCTATATCTTTTAATAGCTGAGCATCATCCACTTTCTTCACCATATTTGCTTATGCACCCATTTTGTCTTGAGTGATAGTGTCAGGAGGGTAAGCATCATAGAAAGTCAGTCTGTTAAAGCAAAGTGTTCTTTTATTGAGAGAGGATATGAGCAGAGGCCTGAAATATGTCCATTACCTCAGTTTAAGACCTTGTAAATATATGTACATAGGTTAACACCTCTATTTTATGGATTAATGTATTTACATATGTACACAGCTATGCTTAAACCTCTATCTGTGGCTTTGCTTCCTAGATCATTCCTCTGAGAAGCAAAAGCAATTTTAAATAGGTCAAAAAGGAGAGCAAATAACTAAATATTACCCTTTAACATCTGCCATAATTGACTTTCCCCATAACTTTCTGCAAACCAGATGTTCATAATGTAAGCTCTAATACCATTCCCTCCGTCTGATTTGCATTTTAATAATTACAATCCTTGAATCACACAGGCTGGTGTGCTTCTTCCATGTGGATTTAGTTCATGCCTCATTTAGATGGCTGCTTGTTGTAAAACTCAAGATGATAAATCAGGACCATCTCATTTCTTTACCACTCTTTCCCATAGTGCCCATATCGTCAGTGATCTCTTCTTAAGGATGAGTAGGGACATGTCATAATGAATTGTTCTTATATTAGGGCAAGAATGAATTGTAAGCCCCAAATCCACTTCTTCTGATATAAATTTGTTGGGGTTTTCTTTATCAGTCCTTGTTAAATTAGATAGGAGATGTGTTTATAGAATTGTATCCATTTATTCTAACTTTTTTCATTTGTTTGAATACAATTTCCCATAACATTCATAAAATCTTTTCTATTTTAGTTGGTTTCATTGTGGCCACCTATTTCATTTCTTATTTGAAATAATTTCTTTGTCTCCTTCTTTTATTAGATTTTCCAGTGATTTATCAATTTTGTTAATGCTTTTGATGAATGAGCTTATCTAGTTGATTTTTCCATTATGTTGTGTTTTGTTTTCTGATTCATTTATTCTCTCTCTGTTTGTATATCTATATATACACATTTATATATATATATATATATTCTAGTATCTGTGGATTTATTTTGCTGGTCTTGGTGTAATTGTAGATGATGTGCTAAGGTGTTTATTTCAATATTCTCTTTGCCTTTTTTCTGTGTGCATTTATTACAACAAATTGGCCTGTTTCAGAGATTTTGCTTTGCTGTATTTCCATTCTCATTTGTTTCACAGAATTTTAATTGTGCTCTTTATTTCTTTAATTAACCAGTCTTTGTTGAATAAAATATTGTCAAATGTCCAGGTAAGTTTTTTTTAATTGTTGTTAATTGTTCTATCATTAATTTCTAATTTTATAGTGTTTTGATATGAAAGGATGGTTTCTGGTTTTAGATGTCTTAAAATTTATTGCTGCTTGCTTTATGGCATAACATATAATCAATCATAGAGTATTTTTATGCATACCAGAAAAAATATATAATATAATTTTGTTGGGTGAAGTATATGACAAAGTGATCAAGTTGATTGTATTGTTTATTTCTCTGTATATTTATTGATTTTCTTCTCATTGATCTGTCTTTTATTGAAAATCATATTGACGTTTCTTAGTATTTTATTATGGCCTATTTGTCTCTTTTATTTTCTAAAAGGTTCATTAATGTATTTTGAAGATCTTTCATTGAGTATGTAGATGTTTTTTAGTATGGTTATGTCTTCTTAAATTGTGGCTTTCATGATAGCATAATGGCTTATTTGTCTCATGATGGCTTTTAATCTGATGTCTATATTTTCAGAATCTAATGTTGCTACTCCTGCTTTCTTTTGAATATCATTAGCCTGATGTGTTTTTTCTCCCTTTGATTTTTAGTCTATTTTTGTCCCTATATCCAAGGTGTCTTTCTTGTAAGCAACTAATTAATGGCTCATGTTTTCTGGTCCATTATGCTAGTGTCTGTCTCCCACCTGGTGAATTTATTCCTTTAGAGTTAATGTTATTGATAGGATAGTCTTATTGTTATCACTTTGTTATATTTATGGTATTATTGTTTTCAATGTTTATCATAATACTTCGTGTTCAACAAACAAAATTTTCAGCATTGTTCAACCAAATTTCCTTTAGTTTATTGATCTTTGTCAAACTTTTCTTTGCTTTTTTTGTTTTCTTGAAATTTTAACATTTTCCTTGAGGTTAGTTTGCTTTTGATTGTCATCTTTCTAAACTTAAGACCTTTTTTGTTGTCATGAATAAATGATTCAATATCATCTCCTTTAGACTGTTTTCTACTCTGTTCTCTATATTTTTGTTGTTGTCTTTATCATGGAAATATTATCTGTAATTCTTTATTTTAATTCATATGAGTATTTGTCTTTATGTATTACATAAGTAGGATAATTTCTCAATAATAATGTCTTATATGATGTTCTTAGATTGTGGTCTGTTGGTGTTGGTTCTCTGTCCAAAGTACTACCCATACGTAATTTTTATAAAGCTGATGTTATGTTTTGCAAATCCCTTTATTTGTTTCTTATCTGATTTTATTTCTCCCTCATATTTAAGGAATAATTTTGCTGGATAGATTGGTTGACACATTTTTTCTTTCAAGATTTTGACTCAATCAATTCATTGCTTTTTTGCTTGTAAGCTTTTGATAGAGAAAACTGAGCTTATTGTATTGGTTCTCCTTTATAAGAGATTGTTCTTTTTCCTTGTGTTGCTCACAAGATCCATGATTTTCTTTGGGGCTTGATTCTGTTTAGTGTTCTCTGGATTTCTCATATAGTTATTTTATGTTCTTTCATAATGTTAGGAAATCTTACTTTTAATACTTTTTCAATGATTTGTTTCTGCAGAATTTTTTTCTTTTAAAAAATCATGTTATTGGGGCTCTTACAGCTCTGATCACAATCCATTCATCCATCCATTCATCCATTGTGTCAAGTACATTTGTACATATGTTGCCATCATCATTTTCAATACTTTTGCTTTCTACTTCAGCCCTTGGTATCAGCTTCTTATTTTCCCCCTCTTCCCCCTCTCTCACTCCCTCATGAATCCTTGATAATTATTATTTTTTCATGTCTTGCCTTTTTGTCACTTTCCTACCCCATCCTCCCTCCCTCAAGAAACATTGATAACTTATTTTGTTTATGTTATTTTGGGGGGTATCACTGCCCTCTGGTGATCGTGGAAGCTACCCAGCACTGCTCCTGAGAGCCACCGCTAGATTTGAAACGCCAAGCCCGCGGGCCGCAGTCCCACACTCAACCACTTATGCCACAGGGGCTCCGCGATAACTTATTTTTTAAATGTCATGTCTTATACCACCCACTTTCTCCCTTCATCCACTTTTATGTTGTTTGTCACCCTGGCTAGGGGGAGGTTATATGTCGATCATTGTGATCAGTTCCTCCTACCCCCCCACCCCCATCTTCCCCCTGCCCTTCTAATAATCATTACTCTCATTATTGGTCCTGTGGGGTTTATCTGTCCTGTATTCCCTGTGTTGTGTGCTCTTATCTGTACCAGTGCAAAGGTTCTGGTCTAGCCAGATTTGTAGTGTAGAATTGGGGTCATTATAGTGGAAGTAGGGGGAGGAATCATTAAAGAATTAGAGAAAAGTTGACTGGTTCTTCTCTTCTTTGTGACCATTCTGTGAGGGGAGTCCAATTGTCTAAAGATGAGCTCTGTCTTCACTCTGATCTCCCCCTCATTCACATTGATATGATTTTTTGTTCTGATTCTTTGATACTGGATCCCATCAACACCTCATTGTCACACAGGCTGGTATGCTTCTTTCATGTGGGCTTTGTTGCTTCTCATCAAGAGGGTTGCGTGTTTATCTTCAAGTCTTTAAGATACCAGATGCAATATCTTTTGATAGCCAGGACTATCAGCTTTCTTCATCACATTTTCTTACATACCCATTTGATTTTCCGTGATCATTTCAGGAAGGTGAACATCACAGAATGCCTGGTTATTAGAACAAAGTGTTCTTGCATTGAAGTAGTACTTGAGCAAAGGCCCAATGTCTGTCTGCTACATTGTTATTTCTCATATAAATATATGAACATAGTTCTATTTCCCCATCATCATATTTAAATATATTTACATGTGTACATAACTGTATTTAGTCCTCTATAAATGTCCTTTGCCTCCTAATTCTTTCCTCTATTTCTTTTTACCCTCTTCTCGTCCCACTTCTGTGTTTGATTTTCATTTAGAATTCATTAATTCCTCTTGGTTAAATTGCACTTGATAAAAAAAATGCACTTGATCAAGCCCCACCAGGCATCCTAAGTCCTTCTTGCCATCAATTTTATATCACTTGTTCCCGAAATTCTATTCTTAAGTCAAATTCAATTCTTATCTATACTATCCCATTCATATGCAATATGTCCTTAGGTCACTGACTGCATCAAGTCAGGATGGGGTCTTCTGTCAGCCATGTTGACTAAGCACATGGTCTCAGGGAAGTTCAAAGGGGCACTTTGCTTTCCAAGCTTGAAATTTACACAGCTCACATTTATTTTTACCATTTCAGGAAGAAATAGCCAAAAACAACTTATAGGAAACAAAGCATTCACTTCTCATGTCTTTCCCAGAAACCACCCAGTAAATTGCATGGTCATATCTAACCTCTGGATAGTCAAAGAAGAAAAACTGCTGTAAAACAGAGGTCAAATGAGCCTTCATTCTCTATCCTCATGATTTGTTTCTCTAGTACTACACTCCCAAGATACCATAATGAGTAGGACAGGGTTGACCAGAGAAACAAATCCAGAGACACTCATATGTGTAAGAAAGAGCTTTATATCAAAGGGTAATTATATATCAAGAAAATATCCCAGATCAAATTCATAAGCCTGATATTCACCCATAATTTTGATACTAGTCTATAAATCTCTCTTCAGACTCATGCAGCCACATAAAATAATGCAAAATACAGGAAGATCACAGGCCAGTCAGGGAAAAGTCTTGTGGATCCAACTGTGGTTAAAGTACCACAGGACTAACTCAGATTTCTACATGGCTCAATGTGTCAGCTCTTTCCAGGATGGAAGAAGAGGTTTCATATTCCCATAGATTTACAGTCTTGGAAGCCCACAAAAGCAATCTTACTCTGCCTGATTAGGTCATCATGAGTTAGAATCCATTCAACAACCATGGGTTTTTTCTTGATTTGGGTAGAGGACTAGTGAAGCTCTGGCTCTCTTTGTAGCACCAGGTTATCTGCTGGTAGGCATCCAATTTCCAATCTGGGGGTGTGGCTTAGTGGGGTGGCTCTGGCAGAAATCAAGGCCTGGATAGTGGGTTTATCCTAAGCCCTGGGCATGGGGGAGTCAAAGAAAGATGAGGAAGTTGAACTGCCAACCTGGTGGGAAAATCATGCGTTCCTTCCAAATTATTCCTACTTTTTATTTTGTCAGATTGTTTTCTAGTGCTTTTCTGAATTCTTCTACCTTCAGTTCTATTCGTTCTTTCTTTCTGTGCTTCCATCAATTTTCCCTTCATTAATCTAAACCAGCTGAAAATCATTTTACTAAATTCCTTCATAGAAATAACTAAAGCTTTATTTTCCTCCAAGACCTCGTCTGCATCTACATTTGGATACATTGAATTCAACTGAGCCATTTTCTCTTGTTTTTGCATGTGCAAAATTATGAACTATTGCCTCTCTCTCTTTCTCTCTCTCTCTCTATATGTATATATATATACACACACACATATATATATAATTTGTCTCAGAATGAATAGTGATTCCATTAATTATAGGTTTCAATCAAGAATAGCCAGGTTGCATGCAACATGTGATGTTTTTAATGTCATCTTATAGTTTCATCGGTGGTTTATACCATTTACTCCGTTAAGATATACTCTACTTTGATGGAGGTTAGTGGAAGCCTAAAACCATTCATAGGGTTTACACATGGACTAAGCCTCTGGCGAATTCCCTGTGCTCATAGTTGAGGCATGTGACTACCCTTGTTTTCAAACAGAGGGTATTGTAAACTCTATTATGGCAGATGTAAGCAAGTAAAAATGTAATATTTTATCATTTGATCTCCATTTTGAACCTCTTAAAAGTTATTTCAGTTAAAAAAGTGAAGGGGTGATACATATAGATGAAACCTCTAGTTATTCATCTCTGACCAAAGACCAGGAATATGAATAGCCTTGAATAATGCATCGGAAATTGCATTATTTGGTATGCAGTTAGATTAAATTTTAATATTTTATAATTTGTTCTCCTTTTTGATCCATTTAAAATTCATTCTAGATTTTAATATTTTCTGCTTTTGTTTTTATTCCTTTTCCCCCTCTGCTTTACTTTATTATTGTTTGAGGGGAGTTGGTATAGTTCTAACATGTGAAATCCAGGGTAAGTAAAGCTATAAAAATGGTAACTGAATTAATGGTTCCTTTTGGGGTATAACAGGGAAGATTGTAGGGAGCTAATAACAATGACTACAAGAAAGAAGAAGCTGCTCTAAAAATGTGGTGATGATTATATAAATCTTCTAAATATGTTTGAACTATTGAATTATATGATATGTGAATTCTATGCTAATTAACTGCTAAAATAGCTACTCTATTTTGAGGAAGCAGTTTTCCGAATTTGTAATCATACAATTCAACAGGGTACCCACTCCCCCAAATAAAATGCACCATAAAAACTCCTCTGGGTGGAACTTTTGTAGTACACATTTTTCCCATGAGGTGAGCATTAAACAACTTGCTCTGAGTTAGTGCACCCCATGGCATTGCCTGGGAAGGTCTTCTCAGGTCACAGTGAATTATTTTTTGTAAAAGCAGTTTTCCT
Source organism: Nesogale talazaci (assembly GCA_004026705.1). Taxonomy (NCBI): domain Eukaryota; kingdom Metazoa; phylum Chordata; class Mammalia; order Afrosoricida; family Tenrecidae; genus Nesogale; species Nesogale talazaci. The sequence continues at coordinate 20,742 of PVJH01004781.1, read as the reverse complement.
TGAACATCATTTTTTGTGATGGCTAATTTAAGAGAACAGTGTGCAATTGTGAAATTTTGTTTCCAGCTGGGGAAAATTGCTACAGAAACTGTTGTGATTTCAAACACAGCTTATAAGGACAGTGTTATGGGAAAAATTCAAGTGTACAAGTAGTTTCCTTGTTTCAAAAACTGCAAAATGCCGTTCAATGACAAACCTTGTTCTGGACATCCGTCACTTACTGAATGGGTGAAAATGTTGACAAAATTCATGCACTTGTGCTTGAAGACCATTGAAAAGATGGAGGGATTCTTGAGACTATCTTGGAGCTCAGTTCAGCGAATTTTAAGGGAATATTTGGGAATGAGAAAGGTTGCTGCACAAAATTTGTGCTTTGGTTCATATCGACCAGGAGTGTGGAGTGGAACCATGGCATGCTTTGAAAGAACAGGTCCAAAGTGATCCAGGTTTTTTCCCAAGGTCATTACTGGTGATGAGATATGTTGCTTTTCTTACAAATGAAAGCAAACATCAATCAAGTCAGAGGAACACTTCATCACTACCTCACCCCCAAAATGCTTGTCAAGTGAAATCAGAGATTAAAATGATGCTCATTTTGTTTGTTTTTTTATAAATGAAAGGGAAAGTGCATTTTCACTTTGTTCCACCAGGTCAGATTGTTAATCAAACTTTCTATTTAGAGGTTCTGAAAAGATTGCATTACAGTATGCAACAAAAAGACCTGATTTGTGGCAAGGGAACTGGTTTTGCTACCATGACAATACATCTGTTCATGCAGCCATCTCACTGCACCAGTTTTTGGCAAAAAGCAGGACCCCTCTCTTGTCCCAAGCACCTTACTCACCTGATCTCACTCCATGGGACTTCTTTTTGTTTCCACAAATGAGGAGGGACATGAAAGAACAGTGATGTGACAACATAAAAGAGGTGAAGAAAGATCGAGGTAGGTTTTGAAGGCATCCAAACACATGAGCTTGAAAAATGTTTCCAAGAATGAAATTTCAGATTTGACAAATGTGTTGTGTTATGGAGAGTCCTTTGATGGTGATACAAAATATAAACAAAATATAAACATGTAACTTTAAAAAAGAAGCTATGTGAGGAGGTACCCCCTTAAAATTGTCCTATTGTGCCTGTCTTATTTAACTCAACAATGCTTTTAAGATATATCCATACCATAGTATGTGTCAAACCTTCATTCCTTTTTACAGCTGGATATTCTTATACGATAGGCATATATCATAGTCTGTCTCTCTATTTGTTGATGAGCATAACTTTGGTGTTATGAAATATTCCATTGTGCTGACTGCAGTAGATGTTCACTAGTGCTCTCTGACTACATTTTGATTACTCTTTCTTTATATCATTAAGGCTTTATTTCCTAATCAATAGGATTAAATAGTTGGGCCGAATTTCAGTAATGACTGATGTACTTTTTAAGTGAGTACTACAAGAAATCTTTACCAGCATCTTCCCTATTATTCCTGATCAGTACTCGATTGGATTACTGAAGAACTCCTATGGTAGTTGAATAAACATTTGTCAATTTGAGAGGATTAAGAGTGAAGGGGTGGAGTCTAGCCTATCAAACAGGTCATAACCAAATGAAGATTCTGTGTGGGCGTGGCCTTTTCCTGAGATTCTGGGAACTCCTGTATTCCTCCTTGGAGGCAGAAGACTCTCTCAGCACAATCCCTGTGAGACTTTCTTGTTGACAAGCCACATGGAGACAGGCTTATGGCAGAGCTGGAGGAGCCATGTAGAGACCCCTGCCAGCGCTGAGATGTTTACACTGCCACTAGATCCACAAGACGTTCTACCCACTGGCCTGTGTTCACCCTGTATTCAGCATGATTGCATGTGTTTTATGGGTCTAAAGAGAAATTTATAGTTTGATAGCAGACATATGGGCTAACATTGGACTTAAGAACTTGATCTACTCTAGGTTGGGATGTTTTCTCAATATTCAATTACTCTCTCACATAAAGTTCTTTCTTATACACATATGAGTGTTGATGTATTTGTTTCTTTAGTCAACTCAGACTAACACATTTCCATTGTATGCAATCCCTAGAAGTAAAGTCAGCCTTTAGTAATAACTCATTAAAATATTTTTGTTACTTTTGGTGATATTTGTCCCAAATAACACAAATGTTTGCCTCTAGTATCCAGGGATTCTGATTTATCTGTTTGCCCTACCACCTTAGTTTCTTATGAGTTTTAAAAATATTAATTTTCAGTTTTTCTAGATTTTGAATTTTGTTGTAATGGTAAGAGAAATACTCTTTCTAGGCCTATATCTCTGAAATTATATGAGACTGAAATTTTATCTCTGAAATTATATGAGACTGAAATCATAAGAGACTTTTATTCTCTTTCAGCATCTATACCACAATTTACAAATTCCCCCACAATGGTAATCATGGTGGGTTTACCCGCACGAGGAAAGACCTACATCTCCATGAAGCTCACAAGATATCTCAACTGGACAGGAACACCAACAAAAGGTATGTCTACAGAACTCTGTGTTCTCCAGGCTCCTATAGGCCACTGATTGAAAACACAGTAGAGTAGAAGGTTTCAGTGGGGTCAACATCATCAGCACCAAAAATTTCCACATCACTTTCACTAACAGTAATAGGACGAGTTCTACCACTACCTCTACACTCATGAATTTCATAATTTATCGACCCATATTCTATTCCCAACTCAATTATGGCTGTCACATGTATAAAAGTAAGATCACATGTCTCTTCTCATGGAACTCCATGATGCCAAGATTTCAAAACAAGCCTATACGGAATAATTGTTTTGGTTACCATTGCTGTCCTTAACAAAACAGCATTGCTATTATCATTAGAATTTCCGTTTTATCACCATTTCATAGTTAAGGAAATTGAAGCCAAAGAAGTATTTACTTTGCCCCATACATGCAGCAAGTCATTGAGTTAAGATATCAACCTATGTCTATTGCATTTCAAAGCCTGAAATTCATTACACATAGTCAAATGTTTAGTTCTATGAGTGAAAAAAGAGAAAAGAATACCGGGTTTTCTCTATTATCCTACTCTTTCTATTCTTGTCCATGCTGATATAGTCTATCTATCTTCTTTCCTGTCCCCCTCTCTAAATTTTCCCTCTTTCACTCATGCTGACACCGTGCCTCTGTCCTTGTTCTCCTCTCTTCAACTCCTTCCACTTCCATTTCTTCTTCCCCTTTATCTATTCTTTCACTCATTGACTTGGTAAGAGTTTTTTAAAGTGTGTGTGTGCGTGCGGGCACAGAAACCCATGCTAGGCTGGCAATGAATATAATTACCTCATATCACTTGGGAATTTGACAGTAGGAATGTAGTGAATGATTCCCAGATAAGATTTATTTGAACTGGGCTAATATCAGACTTATGGACTTGATCTGGACTGTGCTGACATGTTTTCTTGTTATACAATTACTCTTTGATATAAAGTTCTCTATTACACACATGTGAGTGTCTCTGGATTTGTTTCTCAAGCCAACCCAGACTAGCACAGCCACATTCAGAACTATGTTTGTTTGGTAATTCTAATTGTTTTATATTTTATAATGATAAATGCATAAAATAAACATAAAATTTTGCCACAGAATGCATGATGTTTTAACATATTATATATAAGAATTCTTAGGAGATGACAGTTATAGAACTACGTTCCATACCTGTCTAGATTCACCCTCAAGGCCCACTCCCACATTACCTGAAAGGACCACCAAGGTTGCCCTCCAAATAGGTAAGTCTGGCTGACTAGTGATAGAGCAAAACTCCAATGAAATAGTAATGGCGCCATATATTGCAGTGCAGTTGACTACAGGTAGTCTTTAGAACTATTTTTATTAGCCTCCCAAAGAGATCATCAGGGCTCCTGGATGCCTAGGAAAATGGCACCAAGCTCCACCAAAATGACATGCAGACAACAACTCACATCAGCACTTTCTACAAGCAAGCAAGAGAAACAAAATATTGGTGGAGGACCTGAACATAAACTTTCATAGAAGCAGACATTGAACTGCTACAGAAAGAAATCTTCATAATGCTATTTAGAGTCATACAGGATATGAGGGAATCAATACAGGAAAAAGGATGGAATAATGGAGGAGAAAAAGAAGGGAAATACAAGAGTTAAGGAAAAATCCAGCAGAAGTAAAGCAAACTGTAAAAGACCTTACCAACAGACAGTAAGTGGCAGAGAATCATATCAGCAACCTCAGTAATAGTCAAACAGAACTCAACAAATATGAAAGAAAATCAAACAAGATAATCAAAGAAGCTAAAGAAAACTTGAGGACAATGAGCGATGCTATTTAGAGAAACAATATTCAAAAATGGAGTTAAAGAGCAAGACAAAATGAAAAAATTAACAGCCAAGATAGCAAGGGAATTCCTGAAAGCAAACTTCCCCAATTTAATGAAGGTGAATCATTGTAAAGGAAGTAGAGGGAACACCACTTAGACTGAACTCTAAGAGGATCCACACCAAGGCATATGGATCAGATTATCCAACTGTGAAGAAAAGGAGAAAATCATAAGAGCAGCTAGATAAATTTTAAAAAGCAGTACTATACAAGGGTAATCAGATAAGAATATGCTCAGACTTATCAACAGAAACCACGAAGAAAAGAACAAAGTGGAATAGCATCTTCTGAAAATTAAAATAACATAACAGCAACTCAATAATCCTCTATCCAGCCAAACTCTTCATCAAAATTGATGGAGAGGTAAGGGTTTTCCCAGATAAGGAAACATGTAGAGAGTACATCTGTACTCTCAGATTGACTAGAGAAACAAATCCTGGGACACTCATACCTGTCTAAAGAGAGCTTTATATCAAAGAAAAATTGTATATTAAGGACACATCCCAGCCCAGTCCAGACCAAGTTCATAGTTTGATATTAACCCAAAGTCTGATATTAGCACAAGAATTATTCTTTAGATTCACACAACATATGTAATGATGCTAGATGCAGGAAGATCACTGACTAGTGGGTGGAAAATTCTGTAGATCCAATAGCAATGGACACATCTACAGGGATCTGGCAGCCATCAGCATGCCTCCATGTGGTTTGTCAGCAAAAGAGTGAAACAGACAGAGAGAGTGTGTCTCATGTCCAGGGATAAAGACAGGAGTCCCCAGAGTCCTCAGAAGAAGACCATGTTCACACAGAGGCACTATTGACAATGACCTGCTTGACAGGCTAGATTCGACCACTTTGCTCAAGGTGACAGACTATGTAACTGCCACACATCAGAAACAACCCAGCACTACAAAAATTACTTTCCAACACACTTTGACCAGAAGACCAACCAACATCCACAGAGCACAAAGATGACACCAGCACACAGTGTAACACTATTTAGAAGTTGACACTGGAAGCAATATGCAAGATATCTTTGGCCCAGTGGTGAAATGAAGGCAAGAATAAATCCCCATAAACACACAAAACACATTGCTAAGGAGTGAGGAAGTAAATGTGTATTAAAAAGTATGAGATGACAGAATCTAATTCTATCCATCTAAACGGATATAACTCTGAATGTCAATGGTCTGAATTCCCTTTAAAAAACAAAGGCTAGCAGACTGGATAAGTAAACGAAACCCAGCAATTTTTTGTCTGCAAGAAACACATCTGAAGCTCACAGACAAAAACATTGAGGATCAAAGGTTGGAAGAAGGTATATCCAGCAAATGGCAATCTAGAAAAAGGCAGGAGTTATGATTTTAATCTCTGATAAAGTCAATTTGAAGGTGTCAAGAGATAAGTGTGGGCATTGTATAATGCTTAAGGAATCCTTAGACCAAGAACCAGTGAGCATAATAAACATATATGTGCCCAATGAGAGACCCACGAAATACATCAATCAAATCCTTCAAAAGATGAAAAAAGAAACTACAGGACCGACAATCATAGTAGGAGACTTCAATACACAGTTCTCCAAGGACAGATCAGCAGAAAAGAAATTCAATAAGGAGGCAACAGAACTAAGTCTACAATTAGACAGTGTACCAAAATTTATGGGTTACGGCAAAGGATATTTGATAGTGATAAATGTGCATATGAAGAAGGAAGAGAGACTTTATGGTGGATACCCTTATACAAACCTTCAGTATAGCACCATTGAAATATACAACTTTCCTTTAGTTCTTTAATGCTTCCTACTCCCACTATCATGACCCCAATTTTATATTACAAATATGGCTAGACCAGAGCATGTACTTTGGTACAAATAAGAGCTCAAAACACAGATAATCCTGGACAGATAAACTCCTCAAGAACAATAATGTGAGTATTGATACTTGGAAGGGAAGGAGAGAGTTGGGGGGAGAACGAGGGATCCAATCACAATGATCTACATATAGCCCCCTTCCAGGGGGATGAACAACAGAAAAGTGAGTGAAGTGTGATCATTATGTGTAAAACATGAAAAGAAAATTATAGAAGGTTCATGAGGGATTGTGGAAGATGGAAAGGATAAAAATGAGGAGCTGATACCAAGGGCTCAAATAGAAGAGTATGTTTAGAAAATGATGGCAACATTTGTGCAAAAGTGCTTGACACAATGTATGTATGTGTGTATGCGTTATTGTGATAAGAGCTGTAAGAGCCCCAATAAAATGATTTTTTAAAATAACCCAAAAAAAACCCTTTAGCACTTAGAACAGAGTCAATGAATACCCTCTTTTTGTTTTAATAGTAAAAGTTCATTTTATTGATGGTTCTTAGCAACTCTTATAATAATCCATACATCAATTGTATCAGGCATGTTTGTCCCTATTTTGGAGGGAGCATCACTGCCCTCTGGTGGTCATGGGAGCTACCCAGTCTTGCTCATGGAGAGCTGCTGCTGGATTTGAACCGCCAAGCCAGGGGCCCGCAGTCCCGCAGCCCAGTTTGTCTTTATTTTACCATCAATATTTTCCAAGCATTTACTTTCTATTTGAGCCCTTGGTATCTGTTACTCTTTTTTCCCTCTCTCCCACCTCCTTGTGACCCATTGGTAAATTATAAATTATTATTGTTTTCATATCTTACACCAACCATTATCTCCTTTCCCTTGTGGTTTCTGCTGTTCATTCCCCTGGGGGTAGTGGTGGTTGTGGTGGTGGTTATGTACCCATCATTGCAGTCAGTTCCTCCTTCTTCTCCTCCTTTCTCCACCTTCCCCCTACCTGCATGGTATCACTACTCCCATTCCTGTTCCTGGATTCCATGTGTTCTGAGCACTTCTCTCTTATCTGTACCTGTGTATATGCTGCAGTCTAGCCAGAACTGAAAGGGAGTACTGGAGTCATGATAGTGGGGGGTGAGGAAGCCTCAAGAAACCAGAGAAATATTGTGTGCTTCATCAGTTCCATACTGAGCACTGGTTGACTCATACCTTCCTTGTGACCCTTCTGTGACAAGATGTCCCATTGTCTATAGATGGTTTGGGGTCTCTGCTCCAATGCCCCTTATTATCAACAATATGTTTTTTGTATGTCTGTTTGTCTGTTTGGGGTCTTATGATACCTGTTATGGGATCCTGTCAACACCACATGATCACACAGGCTAGTGTGCTTCTTCCATGTGGGTTTGCTTTTTCTCAGCTAGATGGCTGCTTGCTTAACTTCCAGCTTCTGAGACTTAAGATGCTATTCCTTTTGATAGCCAGGCACCAATTTCTTTCTTCACCACATTTACTTATGCACCTATTTTGTCTTCAATGATTATGCTAGGATAGTGAGCATCACAGACTGCCAGGTTATTAGAGAAAAGTGTTCTTGCATTGAGGGAGGGCTTGAGCAGAGACCCAAAGTCTATCCACTACTTCAATATATTGCCATATAAATATAGGTATATAGGCCAATACCTCTATTTTTATGAATTAATATATTTACATATGTTTATACACCTATATTTATAACTCTATCCACAGCTTTACTTCTAGGTCTTTCCTCTGTTTCTTTTTAGGGTCACACTGCCCTAGCATGATGTTCACCCTTCTTCTGCCTCTTAGTAATTTATCTCAGCTAGATTGCTATTGTTCCAACACTCCCAGGATCTTTATATCCTCCTCAATATTGACTTTATTTCCCTATTTGTTCCCCTGTCTATGGTGTTGTTTGCTTATAACTCCCTTCCCCCATCTCCTCCCCCTGCCCTAAATCTCTCTGGAACTGTTGGTCCCATTGCTTTCTCCTCAAGTTCACTTCCCATGCCTATCTTATATAGGCAGGCAAAACCAACAATAACAGACATAAAACAAAAAGAAAAAAGTTTGAATAAAAGAGAAAAAAGTTAGCAATAACTAGGGGGGAAGCCATAAAGGTACATATAATTCCAGGTCTGTTGGCCGACCTTTATGGCTATCTCTCCACTGGTCTTGAGGAATACCAGGAACTGTCCCTCCTAGCCTGAAGTCTATTTTGGGGGCTCCTCACGGGCTTTATGGCTTGGCTTTGCTCCCATTGTTGATCCATTATATTCCTGTCTTGGTTTGCCTGGCTATGGGGGGTTCAAACCAAACTAACTCCCCACCGTGTCCCCAGTATTATCCTGTCTCTGTATGCTCCACTGAGGGGACATTATGTCTTGAGCTGTTGTCGGCCCTACAGTTCTCTTTGAGTCTTAGCAGCTCCATGCAGCAATGTCATCCTTAGAGCTTTGTGTGCTGATATGGGATCCAGAGACTCACTCTCTCTTTTTCCTTCTTGGTTTGCTTCTGTTTGGGAATGGCTGTAGATTTAGTGATGTAATCTGAAACACATACTTCTAGAAAGGGAATCAGTTTAACTCTAATTGGGGTAGCCCTTTAGCCCACCCTTTTAATGAGTTGCTCCATGTGGTTACATTGCCCTCAACGTTTCATACCCCATTGTGGGGTTTGCTTTCATACTCCCAATTCTGTGGAGACATAACCAATACTTGTGCCCTGGGTGGGTTAGAGCCCTGCTGTCCCAGTGCCATTGTCTCCCTTTTGCCTTCTTTGTGTTGGAATAACACAAAATCCTTGGGATTTTTTTGTTCTCCACCCAACTCAACCCATATAGTGTGAGATAAGTGACTTTCCTTCTATACCTACTGTGCTGATCATACTTACCTAAGTGGACTCATGTTGTATTTCTACTTTTGTGATTAGCTAATTTTGCTTAGCATAATTTCCTCCACTCTTCCCATGAGACAATGTGCTTCATGTGATCATCAGTGCTTTAAAGTGATGCATGGTGCTTCATTGTGTGAACATGCCAGAGTCTCCTAATCTACTCTTCTATCCATGGAAATTTAGGTTGCTTCCAGTTCTTTGTGATTGTGAATAGTTCCACAATAAAAACTGGAGCAAAGACAATGATCATGGTCTATTTCTTACCTCTTCTGTATATACGCCCAATAGAGGGGTAGCTGGGTCATAGAGTATCTCAATTTCAATCTACTTTAAATATTGCCAGATCCCCTCCCTCCCTGCTCCCCCCCATAAAATCTTGATAATTTATAAATTATTGTTATTTTGTCATATCTTACACTGTCTGACATCTCCCTTCATCCACTTTTCTGTTGTACATTGCCCAGAAAGGAGGTTATATGTAGATTCTTATAATCAGAGGGAACTAATTAGTAGTTGATACCAAGGGCTCAAGTAAAAAGCAAATATTTTGAGAATGATGATTGCAACAAATGTAAAAATATGCATGACACAATGGGTGGATGGATTGTAATAAGAGCAGTATAAGCCTCCAATAAAATGATTTAAAAATATACATTGTCAGATCACTTTACACAGAGGCTATATGTATCTATGTGACCACCAGCAGTGGAGAGTTCCTATCTCACCATACCCTTCCAACATTTGTTGCTCTCTGATTTTATGATTTTTGTGATCCTAAAGGGTGTTAGATAGTATTTCATGGTTGTTTTAATTTGCATTGCTCTGATAACTAAAGTTGGAAGCATTTTATCATATGTTTATTGGCCATTTGCATCTCCTTCCTAGTGAAACTTCTTTTCAGGTCTTCTGCCCATTTCCTCAGTAATTTGACTGTTTTCTTCTTTTTGCAGGCTAGAAGAGTATTATAGAATTCAGTAGTAAGTCCTTTGTTGTGTCATTCCTCTCTGTGCATTACCTTGTTACTCTTTTGGTGAAGTCTTTCGATGCACACAGGTGTGTTATACTTAGTATATCCCATTAGATTTTAGGTTCACCTGTGTGAGTACCTTTCCCTATTGCAGTTAGCCTATTTATTCAGTGAGCCAAGGTTTTAAGGGTTATCCCAATTCCTTCTGTGATGATCCTGATAGTTTGGGGTTTTATTTCTAGGCCTGTGATCCACCTGGAGTTTGTTCTTGTGTGTGGGGTGAAGTAAGCACCTTGTTTCATTTTTTCTGCCAGTGTATATCCACTGTTTCCAGCACCACTTATTAAAGAGGGCACCCACCTCGTACTTGATGCTTCAGGGGCCCTTGTTGAAGATCTGTTTTCTATATGCTAATAGTTTTATTTCTGGTTTTTCTGTTCTTTTCCATTGATCTGAATATTTGTCATTATTATAGCATCATGCTGTTTTGACCACTGTGACTTGTAATAGGTTTTAAAGTCAGGTAATACAATCCCTCCAACTTTGTCCTTCTGTTAATTCTGGACTTTTTAACCTTTCCATATGAAAGTGGTGGTCAGTTTTTCCAGTTCTTTGAAGAAGATTGGTATTTGAATCAGGATAGTGTTAAATTTATACAGTCAGTGCCTTAGGTAAGGTTGACATCTTACCCAACACTTATAATGAGTCTTTCAATCCACTAGCATGGGATATTCTTCACTCTTGGTTTCCTGTGGTAGGTTCTTATAGTTTTCCTCTATAAATCTTTTGTTTTTTTGGTTAAATATATCCCTAGATATTTCTATTTATTCTTGGCAATTGTGAAGGATACGCTTTCTTCGTCTCCTCTTCCATGGTCTTGTCCAATGTATATAGTCAACCAATAGGCTTCTGTTTATTGACCTTGCATCCTGCCACTCTTCCATATTGATCTATCACTGTCAGTATTCGTGTTGTGGAGCTTTGGGGATTTTCATTGTATACAATCATGTTATCCAGAACTAGCAATAGTTTCCTCCTCTCCCAGTCGGATACTTTTTTTTTGTTAGGTTTTGTTTAAAAATTTATTTACTTATTTATTTATTTATTTAAATGAATCATTTTATTGGGGGCTCATACAACTCCCATCACAATCCATACAAACATCAATTGTATGCAGGCCACATTTAGACACTTATTGCCATCATCACTCTCAAAACATCCTCCCTCCCTCCCTCCAGGCCCCCAGTATCAGCTCCCTATATTACCCTTCCTTCCCCCTTCCCCTTGAACCCTTATTAATTTACATATTTTTATTTTTTTTCATAATGTATACTGTTCAATGTGTCCCAGCACTCACTTCCCTGTTGTCCATGTCCCAGAGAGGAGGCTACATGTAGATCCCTGAAGTTGATTCTCCCTTTCTATTCCATCATCCCTCCACCCTCCTGGTATTACCACTCCTATTACTAGTCTTGATGGATCCACTGTCTTACGTTGTTAACTAGGTCCTCCAGTATGATGCTGAATAGAAGTGAAGACAAGGGACCTTTGTCTGGTCCCTTTTTCAGTGAGATTGTTACCATCTTTTCACCATTGACTATGATGTTGACTGTTGGCTTTTCATAGGTCGCTTGTATTAACTTGAGGAATTTTCCTTTCATTCCTATCTTCATTAGTGTCTTAATTATAATGGATTTTGGATATTCTCAATTGCTTTTTCTGTGTCTCAATGTTATCATGCGATTCTTACTCTTTTTCTCATCATTGTGGTAAATAGTAGCAAGGTTGTGCGATGAAACTCGGGGCATTACAAACTTACTCTAATGAAATCAAAAGGATATTCACACAGTACTATAAAGGCCTGATTAATACAAACAACAACTTGGAAGACGTGGACAAGTACTTGGAAAAAACAATCTAGACTATCCCAGATGGATGTCAAAAATCTAAACAGACCCATAGAATTAGAGAAGACAAGTTTATTATCTCTCACCACATCAGCTGGTGTGATCATGAAGTGATGATGCGATAAGGTATCAGGTAACAAAACACAGAAGAAAAAGTCATACCAATGTGAATGAGGTAGAACATGGAGTGTAGACCCAAAGTCCATCTTTGGACAATTGGACATCACCTCACAAAAGGGTCACAAGGAAGTGATGAGCCAGTCAGAGTATAGCATAGCACTGATGAAACATACAACTTTCCTCTAGTTCTTTAATGCTCACAACACAGGGAATTCAGGACAGATAAACTGCTCAGGACCACATCCTTACTATTGAAATTTGTTCCTTTCTTTCTTTGGTTAGGTTTTCAAGCAGTCTGTGGATTCTGGTAAACCCTTAAAAGAACCACCTTTTAGCTGCATTAATTTTTTCCATAGTTTTCTGGTTCAACCTCTCCTGTATCTCAGCCTTAATTTTTATTATATATTTTTCTTTTGCTATTAAGATTGCCCTGGTATGAACCATAAGTCTCTCTTCATTTTTCACATGCACATATATTGCTATCAAACTTCCTCTGATAACTGTCTTTGCTATGTCCCAAGGTTTAGATACATCGTATTTTCATTTTCATTAGTTTGTAGAAACTTTCCAATTTCATCTCTGATCTGGGCCAACACCAACTCCTTTCACAATAGAGAATTATTCATGCTCCAATTTCTTTCCCTTGTTTTCTTAATCATCCTTTTATTACCAAACCTTAAGGCATACTGGTTGTAGAGAGATGTCTGTATGATCTCTATGTGCTTGAATTTACAGATTCGACTTGTGTCCCAGTATGTAATCTATTTTGAGTATGTACCATGTGGACTTAAAAAGAATATGGATTTTTTAAATTTTGGGTGGAGAGCTATGTAAGCATCTATCAGATCAAGTTGTCCATTTGTAATTTTTTAGATCTATAGCTTCCTTGTTAAGTTTCTTATGCTGTGATATCTTTTTTGGAGAGTGGTGTATTACAGTCACCTAAAATAACGGTTGAACCTGTGATTTCTGTTTTCATCTAGTAGAGCATTTGATTTACAAATTTCACTGGCATCTTCTTGGGCACGTATATATTTATCATGCTCACTGGTTTTTGGTCTACTGTTCCCTTGAGTAACATATTACGCCCCTCCTTATCTGCTGTTATGGCTTGCCCCTTGAGATCAATTTTTTCTGAAATCAGGTTTGCAATTCCTGCTTTTGGTGCATTGACTTTTGCTTGGTGTATTTGTCTCCAACCTTTGATTCTCAGCCTGTGTTTGTCTGTAATCTTGAGATGGCTCCTATAGGCATCAGATCAATGGGTTATTTTCTAAACCAGTCTGCTAGCCTCTGCCTTTTGATGTTTGGGTTTCATCCATTGATATTAAGAGCTATTGCATCCACCTGTGGATTCTGTGATATAATATTTTACCTTTTGTTCTTGTTTTTCTAACCCCTTTATCAGTGTTTTGTCCATGTGTGTCTCTGTGTGTGTGTGTGTTACATTCTGGACTTTTTCCACTGTTGAGCTAATGCTATCTTGGGAGCTCTTTTCTACATGCTGTCCTCTGGGTATTGTTGTTCTATGTAATGGTTTCTTATTTGTGTTGGAAAAATTCTTATTTCTCCATCTATCTTAATAGATAATAAATAATTTGGCTGAATAGAGTACTCTTGTGTTATTTTTCCTTCAAATTTTGGAATATATTGCTCCACTCCCTCCTCTTCTTTATTGTGTCCACTAATGTTTGAGCATATTCTTATTTGGCTACCTTTACAAGTGACTGTTCCCTTTTCCCTAGCTGCTCTTATGCTATTCTTCTTTTCCTCAAAGTTGGAAAATTGTGCCTTGGTGACTTCTTGGGATTCAGTGTAGCTGGAGTTCTTTCAACTTCATGAATTGTTTTCTGGTTTTCATTCATTAAGCTGGGAATGTTTTCCTTTAAGAAGTCCCTCACAATTTTTGCTACTGACATCTTTGTTTTGTCTTGTTGTGGTTGTCCAATTATTCTAATATTGTTTTTCATTTTAGTATCAGACATGGCTCTTAGGTTTTCTTCAGTTTCTCTAATTGCTATTTGATTGCCTTTTCCATATGTTGAAATCTGCCTGGTTATCTTCTAGATCACTGGTATTATTCTCTGACTCCTCAAATCTGTTGGCAAAAATCTATGAATTTGCTACTGGATTTTCTTATCCTGTCCTTTAGTTCTTGTATTTCCATTTTCTGCAGGGCTTTTATCTCCTCTATCATTTCATTCTTTTCTTTATTGATTTCTTCATAATGTATACAACTCCAAGCAGCATGCTGAAGATTTTCTGTCACAGATCAATATCTGCTTCTTCTATGCACATTGTTAGGCTCATTACTTCTTGTAACATCACCTTTTGTTTCTCCTGCATTTTTCGTTGAGGTCTCTGTAGTTGCTTGCTGTTTGTGTGTTGGTTTAGAGGAAACCTGCATCATTTTCCAGAGTCCAAGAACACTGGGCTCTCTCTTTGGGAGACTTGTCGGAGTACTGCTTTTAAAAAATAATTTTATTGGGGACTCATACAACTCTTATCACAATCCATACATAGATCCATTGTTTACAAAGCACATTTGTACATTTGTTGCCATCATCATTTTCAAAGCATCTTCTTTCTAGTTTAGCCCTTGGTATTAGCTCCTCATAGTTCTCCTCCTTTCTGGTTCCCACCTCCCTCATAAACCCTTCATAATTTATAAATTATTATTTTGTCATATCATACTCTTCAATGTCTCCCTTCTTTCACCCTCTTACCTGTTGTTTGTACACCAGGGAGGAGGTTATATGTAGATCCTTGTAATTGATTCCCCTTTTCCCCTCCACCTTCCCTCCACCATCCTGGTATCACCACTCTCACCACTGGTCCTGAAGGGATCATCTGTCCTGAATTCCCCATGTTTCCAACTCCAGTGTACATCCCCTGGTCTAGCTGGATTTATCAGGTATAATTGAGATCATGATAGTGGGTGGGAGGAATTACTTTAAGAACTAGAACAAAGCTGCATATTTCATTGTTGCTACACTGTACCCTAATTGGTCCTCTCTTCACTGTAATCCTTTGATCAGGGGATGTCGCTTTACCTACAGATGGATTTGTGGTCCACAATCTGTACTCCCCCTCATTAATATTATTTTCACTAATAGTAATGATATAATTTTTAGTTCTTTGATGCCTGATAACTGATCCCTTTGACACCTTGTGTTCACACAGGTTGATGTGCTTCCTCTATGTGGACTTTCTTGCTTCTGAGCTCGATGGCCACTTGTTTACCTTCAGGCGTTTGAGACCCCAGACACTGTATCATTTGATAGCTTGGCATCATCAGCTTTCTTCTCCACATTTGTTTATGCACACATTTGTCTTCAGTGATCATATCTGGATAGTGGGCATGCAATGATATGATTTTTAGTTCTTTGATTCCTGATAAATGATCCCTTTGACACCTGGTGATCACACAGGCTGAAGTGCTTCTTCCATGTGGTCTTTGTTGCTTCTGAGCTTGATGGCTGCTTGTTTAGTATCAAGCCTTTAAGACTCCAGATGCTATATCTTTTGATAGTCAGACATCAGCTTTCTGAGGCATCATCACAATTGCCTATGCACATATTTTTCTACAATGATCGTGTCAGGAAAGTTAGCATCATGGAATGTCAATTTTATAAAACAAAGTGTTCTTGCATTGATTAAGTACTTGCATGGATGTCCAATATCCATCTGCTGTCTTAATACTGAACCTATGAGTATGTGCACTCAAATCTATTTACCCATCATCTTATATAAATGTATTTACCTTTGGACATGCCTGTATTTAGACTTTTATATATGTCCTTACCCTCCTATTTCTTTCCACTATTTCCTTTTGCATCCATCTTGTCCTATTGTCAAGCTCAGCCTTCATTTGCTTTTCAGTAATTTCTCTCAGTTACATTATTCTTGATCAGTCACTCTCAGACTTCTCACACCCACCTTGTCACTGATTTTGCATCACTTGTTGTTCCCTTATCCCTGGGTTGGTGAACACCACGTTCTTTCCCCCACTTCCCCATCTCTCATATACCCACGGAGGCATCAGTTCTATTGTTTTTCCTTCAGACTGTTCATCCAGCCTATGTTATCTAGATATATTTGCAGAGATAATATGTACAAAAAGAAGACACCACAAGATGAAGCAGCAAAAGAAAATAAAATGACAACAACAAAAACCAATGTCCAGACAAAATATATAAATAAGTTAAAAATAATAATAATAACAAAAGAAAGACCTGTAAACAGTTCAAGGTCTGTTTGTTGACCTCAAATAGTGTCCCATGGTTGAGTCCAATTGGGTGTCACACCCTGGCCCTAAAGTATATCCTTGGCACTCCCTTGGGAAATCCATGCTCTCCTCCCCCTGCTGCTCTGCTGCACATCCTTAGTGTTTTGCCTTGGTGTGGTGGGGTCAGACTGGGTACAATCCAGACCCTGATTTGCCATTGTTGTCCCCGTAGGACCTTGGGCCAGTGAGGGATGCCATGTTTCATAGTGGGGCCAGCCCTACGGTCCTCTCTGTGCATTGGTTGCTCTGTGTGACAATTTTATCCACAATGTTTGGTGGACCAGAATGCACTCCACTCTTTCTTCTTCCCCCTTCATTTTCTCTCATGTGCTCTGTTCAGGAATGTCCCTCTACTTGAGCTACAGCTTCAGTGCTGTCTTCCAATGCAAACTCCCCTGGGGGAGGGGTGGCTGTCTACAAAGTTGGGATTGGGGCTGGGTCCTCAGACCCCTCCACAGGTTCCCCACTCCATGCTGTCACTCAGCATTCACATCCTGGAACACCAGGTTTAAATTTGGTCCCTCTTTCCCTGTGAAGATATAAACCATATGCTCCCCTTGGGTGGATTAGTGTTCTATTCCCCCACTACACATCACTATCCCCTCCCTTCAGTTGACTACCATATGTAGCCCTGGATTTGGTCTGACCCCTGTCACTCTACTTGGAAAAAACTACTGTATACAGAAATTCCTGGGGTAAGACCCACTCAGAAGTACTTCTTGGAACTTCCTGCAGCTAACTACATTGGGGGCTTGAGCTACTGCTTTGTCCTCCTGTGGTCTCACTCTTACCCTAGCCAACCAGCATCCTATTGTTTGAAGGGCAAGTTGAATGGTCCTCTCAGGGAAATCTGACTGAGTGGTTATGGGCCTGTGAGAATGGCACTTCACTGGATGATCTTCCAGGAAGCTGTGATCCACATGGTCTTGAAGCTCCTCAGAGGGTTTGTGGTGGTGCCCACTGCAATGTGAGTGCGAGGAAGAGTGGGTGGGTATACCCACCTCGACATAGAGCACTGTGGATGGTGGACTGAATTACCCTAGTCAGTGAGATTGATGCAGTAGTTAGGAAGAGGTTCTTGCAGGAGCATGGAGCACCAAAATGGGTGGGCAGGACTTCCCCCAATCACTGGTGACAGGCCGAGGTCCCTCAGCCATTTGAACAGGAGATTTCCCAGTTGTTTGGTGTATTATGGAAGGCAGGTGGGTTTTTCCCAACTGCATGTAAGGCCACCGAAGGTGGGCGGAGCTCCCTCAGTTCTACAAATAGAGTTGTTCTGGGCAGAGCAAAATGGCTTGGAGGTCAGGAATGGTATGTGAAAGAGCAAGAAATGAACAAAAGAGCGAAAAGAAAATGCAAATAAAGGCAAAAAGAATCTGAACCCGCTGAGACTATGGTGGAAAAGACAGAAGATAAAGAAGAAGAAAAATGTTAAAAAAAAAAAACAATGAAAGAGATAGCTGTGCCCTCCTGTTTACCTTCTCATAGTGTTAAAGTGGTTTAAACTGAACACAGCAGTGTCATTTGGGTGTGTCCAGTTTTTTGTAGAGCCCATGGATGCTGAACTCAATTGTCCTAGTTGGCAGCATCACTGTGAAGGCCAATCTGGGGGTTCTGCAGTCACATGGAGCACTCGAGCGAGCTTGCATAGTTACTTTGTGCCATATGCAGCACTGCAGCTGGCAGTAGCAAGTTCACTCAGTCATGTGTTGGAGCTTGGAGGATGAGCCGGGGATCTCCCAGCCACATGGAGCACCACAAAGGGTGCGTTTCACTCAGTCATTTAGAGGGACTTGGATGGTAGGTGGGAGTTCCCCAGCCATTTGAAAGGGAGATCCCTAGCCATTTAGGGTGTTTAAAAGGGTGGGTGGGATTTCCCAGCTGTGTGTAAGGGCTTTAAGGGTGGCTACAAGCTTCCCCACCTAGGTGTATGGAGTTGCCTTAGTTTGTGCTCATTGAGACTGATAAAGCCCTAGTAACTCAGAATTTTCTTCTGACCAACTGGAACTGAATTCTACCCCCTGACTATCAACTATTCATTTGTGCTCTATGAAACTGCTGTCTGACACAAGTAAATATCCCAGCAGCTGTTCCATGGTGGCAAACTATTATTCAACTATCTATTGCTACGAAGCTGGCAGACATTGAGCTACACAGAGCCAGTAAGTGAGGGCTGATGTATAATGCCTATTCCTGGCTGTGGGGTGGAGGAAGGCCAGCCTCCAGTATATACATCACGGGTTTGATAGGCACAGTTGTACAGTGATAATTATTATTTATTATAGTAAAGTTAGAGAGAGCATAAGAGAGAAATCATAAGAGTCACACATATTATCATCATAGTAGCCTGCTCACCTCTGCCAATGGGGACATCCACATGGAGACAGAGTGAGGGGTGAAGGGATTACAAGAGGGAGAGGGACCAAGGACATCTGGTGCTGAGGACTGGAGAGCGGCACAAGAAAGGAAGGAGCGAAAGAGGAAAGGAGAGCAAGAGCCTCTGTCATACCCAACCCAATATACCCCTTGGAGCATTGTCAGTCTCTTAATTACAGGTAAAAATATATGTCACAGGAAAGGGTTATATATACGCACACATTATAAGAAAGGGAGGTTTTGGGATCCCATGTGACAGCACCAGACCCCAGATTCCTGGATGTGGCCAAACAGCTTGCACTAGAGATCATTAACAGCATGTGAATCTGCCCACAGTCTTCAATGGATGTGAACCATCATCCTAAGAGCAGGGGAGTAAGCTCTATTGTGAGACACACAAAGGCCTTTTATCAACTATCTTTAGGGAGAATATCTAAGTTGACTTCCAATCAAATGTTGACAAATAGTTGCTTAATATTTTGGAGTATATAATTGTGGAAAAGTCCTATCTTCATCCCACAACAGAAGGCACAGTAGGCGGGAAATCTGGGTTTTGTGATTAGCTCTCAAGGGCACTCTTTGAGCCTGGGATTATAACCACTTTTAGAAAGCAGTCTGGGGTCATTGCTGGTCGCTCTGGACCAGGGTGTCGTGAGGGGTCACTGATGCCACCCTTCCAGACTTGTTTTGGAGCCAGTGGAGCCTGCAGACATGTGCAATGAATTCAGAGCATTTATTCACCTTGTGAAGAAAATTTAATAAAGGAGGGGGGGGGACGCAGAACCTGGGCCAGACCCTAGTAAACTAATTCAATTTTTAGTACTTGGCCCCCCAGTCTCTGCCTCCTTATCTCTTAATTTTCTGGTATGACAGCAGAAGTGCCGGGCAGGTAATTCTACCTGGACTTTTAATCCATGAGTTGAGTACATTGATATTCAGAGTTATTTTCACCACGTGTGGGTTCATTGTTGTCATCTTGTATCTTTTGTATTGGGTGTTTTCTTATCTCCCTTTATATCGGTGTGCTGTCTCTGTGTTAGGGGGCTTCATGTTTGCCTTCTTTTCCCTTTGAAGCCATGTTATCTTGGTAATTGTTTTTGGCACATTGGTTTCTGGGTGGAGTTGGGCTATATAGTGGTCTCCACCTTGTTGTTGGATTTTGGTTTTCTGACCATAGTCAATTAGCACAGTTTTTCCATAGTGTTGTGTGTCTTATGGCATATTATTTGAGTTTTTCCTTGTTCTGGAAGACTCTTACCTTGCTGTCTATCTTAATAGATACTTTGGTAGGGTAGAGGATTCTTAGGTTTTGTTTTTTCTTTCAGATTTCTGAAGATGTTACTTCATTCTCCCCTCTTCATGATAGGTCTGAGCACATTCTTACCTAAGCACCATTTTTCTCTTGCTGCTCTTAATAATTTCACTTTTTCCTCAATGCTTGATAATTTAACTATTAAGTGCCTTGGTGAATTCTTCCTGGGGTTTAATTCTAATTAATGTCCTCTCTCCTTCCTGTTTGAGTGTTTGATTCCCATTCATTAAGATGGGGAAGTTTGCTTCTCGAAACTCCCTTGCTAATTTAGCTGTTGACTTCTTCCCTGTATCTTATTCTGATAAATTAATTATTTGAATATTGTTGCTCTTTATACCATTTGACGTTGTTCTCGGGTTTTCTTCCACCTTGTTGATTATCTTGTTTGACTATCCTTCCCGTTTGTTGACGTTATTGTCCTTGAAATACCTGGTACACTTCTCTGCCTCTTCTAGTCTATTGGTGAGGTCTACAATCTTGTGTCTTGCTTCTGTTACCTCATCTTGTACCTGTTCTTGTATTTACCATTGGTGTGTAGACTTCATCGCCTCTATTGTGAATTTCATATCCTCTATCATTGAGCTCTTATTCTGAATTGCTGTCCACATTCCCTGTATAACTCCAACCTGCATTCTGAAGATTTCATTTTTTGACAGATT
>PVJH01004780.1:0-120692 GCA_004026705.1 Nesogale talazaci | reverse complement strand
GAGGGTGAAGAGAAAACACGTGTGAGTGAAGAGTAAACTATTGGAGGATTTGATTAGTTTAAACTGTTATACAAAGTTGATTATCTGACATGTGAAGTACCATCTCATTTACAATTTTTTAAATTGTTACAAAAAAAGAAATCATCTAGTTCTTTAATGCTTCCTCCTCTCCACTCCACTATCATGACCCCAATTCTACCTTACAAATCCTGCTACATCAGAGCATGTACAATTGTACAGATAGCAGCTGGAAGCACAAGGAATCCAGAACACGTAAAATCCTCAGGACCAATAATGAGAGTCACAATACCAGGAGGGGAAGGTGGGGGGAGATAGAGGTACCCATCCTCTCATGAGGATGGACAAGAGAAAAGTGGGTGAAGGAAGACATCAGTCAGTGTAAGACATGGAAAAATAAAAACAAGACTTTATAAATTACCAAGGATTCATGAGGGAGGGAGGGGGAGGGGGAATGAGCAGCTGATATCAAGGGTTTAAGTAGAAAGAGAATATTTTGCAAATGATGATGGCAAGAAATATTAAAATGTGCTTGACACAATGGATTGTGATAAAATGATTAAAAAAGAAATCACATTCCTAACTTCCATCAGTTGATGTACATAATATATTGGGTTCATACTGTACCTACTATTATATAACCTGTTAGGTTCCAATTGATACATTATGAATATTATCCATGCCATGGTATCACCAACCCTTGTTTTTTAATCATTTTATTGGTGGCTCTTACAGCTCTTATCATAATCCATGTATACATCCACTGTGTCAAGCATATTTGTACATTTCTTGCCATCATAATTTTCAAAGCATTTTCTTTCTTTTTTTGCTCTGTGTCTTTGGTGCCTGATACCTGATCCTGTTGACACCTCATGATCACACAGGCTGGTGTGCTTTTTTCCATGTGGGTTTTTTTTTTTTTTTTTTTTGCTTTTCAGGTAGATGTCCTCTTGTTTATCTTCAAGTCTTTAAGACCCCAGACACTATATTTTTTGATAGCCGGGCACCATCAGCTTTCTTTACCACATTTGCTTATGCATCCATTTTTGAAAAGTCATTTTATTGGTGATAGTACCACTCGGATCACAATCCACACAGACATCCATTGTGTGGAACACATTTGTACTTTTGTTTCCATCATCGTTCTCAAAACACTTACTTTCCACTTGAGCCCTTGGTATCTGCTCCTCATTTTCCCTTCCCTCCCTATCACCCCTCCCCCAGGAACCCCTGACAATTTATAAATTATTATTATTTTGTCTTATCTCCCCTCACCAACTTCTCCACTGTCTGTCCCCCAGGGAGGAGGCCACATGTAGATCCTTGCAATCTGTTCTCCCTTTCTACCCCACCTTCCTTCCACCCTCCCATTATCGCCCCTCTCACCATCAGTCCTAAGTGGTTCTTCTGACCTGGATTCCCTGTGTTTCCAGTTCTTATCTGTACCAGTGTACATCCTCTGGTCTAGCCGGATTTGTATAGTAGAACTAGAATCATGATAGTGGTGGAGGAGAAGGAAGTATTCAAGAAGTAGAGGATCATTGTATGTTTCATCATTGCTATACTGCACCCTAAATGCCTCATTCCCTCCCCGGGCCTTCTGTAAGGTAATACCCAATTTCCCACAGATGCACCCATTTTGTCTTCAGAAATTTTGTCAGGAAAGGTGAGCATCACAGAACGCTGGGTTATTAGGATAAAGTGTTCTTGCATTGAGGAAATACTTGAGTGGAGATCCAGTATCCATCTGCTACCTTAATACTTTACATATAAATATATGTACACAGGTTTATTTCTCAATTGTTATATATAAATATATTTACATACATACATGCCTGTATTTAGACTTATATAATGTCCTTTGCCTCCAAGTTCTTTCCTCTCTTTCCTTTTACTTTGCTCTTGTTCCACTATCATGTTTGGCCTTTACTTGGGTTTCATAATTCCTCAAAATGATATTGCCCTTGATTAGGCCCCACCAGACATCCTATGCCTTTTTCTCCATCGATTTTAGTTCACTTGCTGTTTCCTTGTGAAAACAACTCCCCTTCCTTTCTCTCACCTCCCCCTTTCCTGTACCCCTTCAGAAGCACAGTTTCCATTGTTTTCTCCTCTGAATTGTTTATCCCGCCTATCTTATGTAGATAGATATGCAGAGTCAATAATAAGCCCCAAAATAGGACAAAGCAAAACAAACCAAGGACAAAAAATAGAAAAGTCTATAAGTAGTTCCAGGTCTATCTGTTAACCTTTAGGAGTGTTTTCCACTTGAGTCTGATGGGGTGTCATGCTCTGACACCACAGTATATATTTTGGTAGTCCCTGGGGACTTCATTGCTTTACGCACCTTGCTGCTCTGTTGCATGCTCTTAGTGTATCATCTTCATGTGGTGGAGTGAGATCTGACACAATTCCCGCAGTGTGTCTCCAGTGACAACCTTCTTGTCCATTACGATAAACAGGAGAAGATATATGACTGTATTACAGTTCAATTAAACAATCCTGTTTTGCGCACCAATTAGATAGTTCCCAATTTTTCAGTCGACTAACTTGCTCTGATGATGTGCTCAACTGCTAATGGCAAGGTCAGTGGTTCAAAGCCATCAGCCATTGCTCAGAAGAAAGATGAGACCATCACTCATATAAAGAGAGCAGCCTCGAAAATCCCATGGTGCAGCTTTACTCTGTCCTGCGTGGTTGCTGTGCATTGGAATCATGGATTGTTTTTTAATCTTCTTGGTTTAAGTCACACTGATGAAGAAATATTCACCCCACAGTTTAAAAGGTAATGGAAATCGTATGACATTCAAGGGCATTGTCTGTGCCTACATACTAAACTCTGCATTTTGTACTAAACTTTGCACTGGCTTGACCCCCATTTAGGCAGAGGATTTAGCCCACCAAGGAGACTCCTGTCACAGTTTCTTCTATTGCTCAAAAATCACACTTTTATTCAAGTGTGGAGAATATAAATGTTCATTGACTTCCTAAAAAATCTTTTTATTAATGTTTACCTACTTGTCTAACCAAGCCATCTACCTACTCAGTAAAGTGTAAATACAACCCTTAAACAACATGGGTTTGACCTGTGTGTGCCTACCTATGCATGGACTTTTTTTCCTACTTCTGCTCCCACAGCAGAAGTATTGTGTTTATCTCCTGACAATGCTGTGTGATGCTGAACACCTTCTCCCCATACAGTTTGCCTGTCCAGGACATGGTAGCCCCTGATACTTCCTCCCCCAGATTGCCAAGACCATCTGCTCACAGAAAGATGGGGAGTGATCTCTGGCGTTATAAGCAGACACTTGAAACATTTGAACTGACACCATCCAAACAGAAGGAAATAGGCCCATATAAATGGGACGCTTATTTCAGCCCTGTGTTGTTCAAGGGGCAACTGCAGATTATAGGCAGATTTTCAATAGTGCAGGCCCACCCGTCCAGCCCCACCTTGTTCAAGTGACTGCTGTATATCTTTTCATGTTAAGTCACATGATGAAGCTCAAAATGCATGACACTAGAAAAGTATACTGTGAATTTTAAAATCCCTCTTTATATCTGCACTGAGAAATGTAAATGGTTACATCTACACTATCTGGCAGGGAGGAGAGGGGTAGTGAGTAAACTGAATAAATTGAAAGTTGTTTGATAAAAACTGTTTAGACCCCTGAGTAGCGAGTTCTGGTGGCATAGCAGGTTACAAGTGGGCTGCTAAGCTCAAGGCCACAAAATCAAACCCACCAGATTCCCCGTAGGAGAAAAAGGATACATTTTACTCCCTTAAAGATTTACAGTCTGGGAAACCCACAGAGGCAATTCCCCCCTGCTCTATGGCAGTGAGTTCAGGGAGATTTAGAAACTCCTAAGTAATGAAAAAAATGGTCCCCAGACTGACGTAAGGCAAATTTAGGGCTGAATACAATACAGTGCCAAGCCCTCTGAGAGACTTGGTTAATAAGGATGGCAGTGAGTCTCCAGTCTGTTCAAGAAAGAGACAACGTGTATTTGTCAGGAGAGTTCATTCTTGTGGGCTCTCCATTGAAGTTGCATAGGAACGATCAAGTTCCAATCTAGTTGAGCTTGTAATGTCTAGGACCACTGCCACAGAAGTTTAGCCCATAAAGTGAGTACTCTTTCTGAGATGGCATCTTACATTCTTAAGGTCAGCAATGGCTAAAGAAACAATGGCTAAAGAACCTTGGTCGGACTGTGTGGGATGGAGATTTTGCAGTTGATTTTGGAGAATGCCCTGTCATTGGACTCTGTGAGTTGTCTTGATACCCTTGCATAGCATTTTCTTCTAGCTGTGTCCTCGGATCTTGGCCTTAGTACTTCACCTGAACAATGCCACATATTTAGAATTATAACTTGATTCTCTTGTGTGCCACCCTCCCGTCTGAACATGTTTGTTTATCCAATCATTCTTGCAAATATTTTTCTTGAAAGAATTATGGGAGAACTCTGTGACACTTTTTTTTAACTAGTAAGCAAGTAGTAGCTGAGAGTTGTATAACTGCAAATGAAATGGCTAGAAAATGAGACAAGAGAGGTACTTACTACCACCAAGAAAGAATATCCAGGAGCAGTGCGCATCCTTTGGACACAGGGTTCAGACTCTGAGAGCCTGAAAGATAAAGAGACATACTGATGCCAAGACTCATGGAGATCTCCCAGGAATCTAGACCCAGTCACTGAGAAGAGATAGCACCATTCCTCCTAAATGTCTCCTAGTACTGGTGTTGAGGATTTGGACCTCTAGCCTCCTAAACTGAGGCACAATAAAATTCTTCTTGTTAAAAACCAAAAAGAGAAAAAGGAAGTTTCATTGCAATAGCTCTAAATGAGTGAAGAAGTATAAGACAGGTCCCTGGAAAATCTTGGATAAGGACTGGGTTGAAGTGATGACAGTGTCTCCAGAGATGCACACCAGACAGTCATTTAAGATTTAAAACACCTCTCCCTTTCCTACCTTCTTTCTGATGATTCCTCTCTCTCTCTCTCTCTCTCTCTCTCTCTCTCTCTCTCTCTCTCTCTCTCTCTCTCATTCCCTTCAGGAGTCTACCAACCATCCTCGCTCCACATAGCAAGTTATTCCTTTCTCCATGAACTTTTCTTTCATCTCAATTGACAGACTGGACTCCACCCCTTCACTCTTAATTTTCTCAAGTCCCAAACTGACACCAGCTTATGTACCTACCACAATAACTTAACTAATTGTCATAATGCACTTCATAAAATGTGTGTTCTACATGCCAGTGCCATGAGTAGTGCCTGAGGCCCTAAGAGCTTACAAATACGCATCCTAGATACAACCATTGGTCTGCCCTAGTCCAGAACAAAACAGAAAGAAGTTGTGTCTGGTTTGAAGTCAAATACTTCTTATTATTTATTCATTTATTTTTAGCCTGCTATATGACAGTGGTTTTTCTCCAACTGTTTTATTAGTATATAATTCACATTTCATAAAATTAAACAGTTCTATCACATCAAGACAAGCTGTGCAATCATCAACATAAGCAGTTTTAGAACTAATTCTTCATTCTTGTATGTATTATTATCAGCTCCCCATTTTCAACTAACCTCCCCTGTCATACCCCAAGGAATCATTAATCCAGTTACTGTCTACAAATGTACCTTTCCTAGATTTCAAATATAAAAAAGTATTTTTAAATTAACAGTAAAAAATTAAAACAAAAACCTGAATCAAAGAGTGCAGAAAACATTGAAAACTATAACAAATTTAAGTGGATCATAAGAGAGATCAAATAATAGTGCTAGAATTTAATGTAACTGCTTGTGGCAGTCATGTACTCTGGTGCCATTTGATTAAGAGTACAGGGGTGGAATCTAGCCTATCAATCTGGAGATAGCCAATGAGACCTCTGTGTGGGCATTGCTTTCTCCTGAGTATTCTGGGAAATCTTGTTTTTTTTTCCCCTTTTGGAGACACTCTACTGACAAGACTCAGTCCTTGAGAGACATTGCAGCTGACAAGACAGAAGGTTGGCTCTCTGCAAGACATCTCAGAGGAGAAGCCACATGGGCTTACCCAGATGGAACCAGACGTCTGAAGCCAGAAAAGCCACATAGAGACTCCTGCTTCTGCTGAGATGCTTGAGAAGCTACAGAGAGGCCCCTACCAGTGCTAAGAGGCTTCTACCACCATGGATACACAAGACTCTACACCCACTGGCCTATGATTGTCCTGGCATCATTGTATGTGCTCCATGAGTCTGAAGAGGACTTATGGATTGGTATTGAGCATATGGACTAATATCGGACTTATGAACTTAGACCGGACTAGGCTGAAATGCTTTCTCAATGTTCCATTCCTCCTGTATATAAACCTCACATGCCCCGAGAGGTGTTAGAAAACCAGGGCAAGAAACAGAGTTGTCTCCCTCCAAATTCCCCAGGTGCTCAGCTAGTCCCCAGTCAGAGACAGTCTTGGACTCAAGAATAAAACACACAAAGAAGCCAAGAGTGGAAGAATCATCTATCTTTTTCTTTCCCGTCACAATTTCTCTTGGAGTCATACACATAGTATATATTTATGGAAGGAATTTATATATAGCTTACGTGGCTGAGCGCATGATTCACTTCATACAAAAGGTGACATCTAATAATTGAGCACACCCTCTACACTCTTTCTTCTTTCACTAATTTGACAGTTCGCTTTTCAAATGGAAAGCGCTTATATACCTGCATCCTTAATGTGTGTATGTGAATGTGTGTATAATAACCAAGAGAATATTGCACTACTTAAAGTCATAGATGCCTAAATTTGATAAGCCGATCTCAAAAAAAGAAAAGAAAATGAAGCCTTCAGAAGCCTTCAGATTCAACCAGAAGCCCTTTCCCTTAAAGATTTCAGTCACAGAACTCATATATCAAATTACAGACACTATTATGTAGTCCAACTGCTAGAGGACCTGTTTATAATTCAAATACTTTCCTTTCAACACAGGAAGAAACAACTCCCAGAAAAGATGCCTGCAGATGAATTCAGCCAGACCCTCCCCTGCTTCTCTTTCTCTCCTGCTCCCCTTTCTCTTGCAAAGGACCTCTGGTGGTATTGTGGATGAGATCTTGGGCAGCTAACCCCAAGGTCAGGAATTGAAATCCAAAGGTGCATGGAGGATGGGGGAGGTAGGGGAGAAACCAGAGAGAGTCTACTCTGGTAAAAGACCGACCACCTCAAAATCACTATATGGACAGCAGTGTTTCACAGAATGGGTCCATCGGCCCCTCAGAGGGGGTACCACTGGAACAATGGCAGCAAGGGCTGATACCTACACTTGATCCTGGACTACGGACTATAGCAGGAGCCCTGGTGCTACGAACCCAAAGGTCAGCCATTCGGAACTGCCGGCGGCAACTTGAGAAAGGCAAGGGTTTCTTCTCCCACAAACAGTTACATTGACAATCGCAGAAACTCACAGGGACAATTCAATCCTCTCCTGTAGGATCACGATGAGGAAGTCGGCATCAACTGATGGCAGTGAGGAAAGACTACAGTGGGGAGCGCTGGTGGCAGAGTGATTATGGTAGGGCTGCTAACTGCAAGGTCTGCAGTTTAAAACCACTGGACGGTTGACATTATAAGGATTAGGTTTTCTACTCCTGAAAAGAATCTGAAACTCGTGGAGGTGGTTCTCACCTGCCCTACAGGGTCATTATAAATTGTCATCCCCTCAATACCAACAGGTTTGGTTTGTTTGTGGATGGGCTATAAGAAAGCTTTTCATTGCCTGGGGTGAGGGGGTGCTGTTTTTTGTTTCTGCTTTCATCTGTTTTTATGTTTTTCACTTGTCCTGAAAGGGGGGTAGGAAGCCAAAGAACTCAATGGCAAGGGATTTGGGAGTTTCAGTTTTACCCTAGTGGCACAGTGGTTAGCATGGTAAGAAGTTGAAGCCCACCAGCCGCTCTGCAGGAAAGATATAGAGATCTGCTTCTGTACAGATTTTTACAAACTTGGAAAGCCTGTGGGGCAGTTCTATTTTGTCTTGTAGGACTACTTTGAGTGAGAATCAGTTTGACTTCTCCTTTAGGGAGCTAGAAGGTAATTAGTGCTGTCTCTCAGCACTCTGGTTTACCAAAGAACTCAATTTGGAAAGCCCCGCGTTACTCGCTAACACCAATTACGGGGCTCTGTACATAAATCTGCTCCAGGCCATCTTTCAGAAGTGAGCCCTCCTGACAGAAACCCTCCGATGGGGAAAGGCGCTGGAAATTAATTAGTACAATTCCTAGGACCCAGCAAGGAAGCTGCAGGGCCGCCATGCTTCAGAAAAGCTCACTTGGGACGGTCTGGAAGGCCGACTCCAAATCTGCGAGAGCTCACGGCTTTTCTAAATTGATTCTTACAAATGACAGAAACTGGCAGGTAAGTTTAGGCAGGATAAGATTCAAAGAGCAAAGAGCCCAAAGTTGAGCAGAATCATCAATTCACAGTACACAGGGCCTTAATGTTTCCTTTCAAAGAGATTTGCTCTCAAGGCTGGCTCATCAAGCAAGCAGGGACATAGTCACCTTCCCAGCTATCGCTGGTGACGTGGCATTTAGAGAGACAGAGGACAAACAGCTCTTCGGGCTTCTCTTCTGAGGTCTGTTGCTGACTTCCAAGAGAACAAAACCGAAATGCCCATTGCTACTGAGTCGATTCAGCTCTTATGGACACTGTTTGCTAACCTTGTCACTCACTCACATGCCTCATTCACTCAACTCATTCACTGCCATCGAAGCCTTTCCAATTCACAGCCACCCCATAGGAGAGGGTAGAAGTGGCCTGGTAAGTTTCTTACACTATAAATGTGTATGAGAATAGAAAGTCCCATCTTTCTGTCTCAGATTGGCTGGTGCTTTTAAACTGCGGACCTTGTACTCAGCATCCCAATGCATAACCACTATACCACCAGGGTTCCTCAGCCCCTCTCTCCTTTATTTTTCACCACAGTACATATCACCCATATACTGTATGGCTTACCTGTTGCCTCTTGCTCTTGCCCCTGAGCCTTGATGCATGTTCTCTGAGGAGAGGAATGCATATCTTGCCCTGGCCCTAGCACTTAGTGCACAAAATCAAAACCAAGCTCACTGCCATCAAGTCAATTCTGATTCATAGTGACCCAATGTAACTGAGGACAAGAGTCTCTGTAGGCTTTTGAGACTGTAACTCTTTATGGGAATAGAAAGCCTCATCTTTCTCCAGCGGAATGACTGGTAGTGTCAATCTTGTGACTTTGAGGTTAGCAACCCAACATGCAACCATAACACCCTGGGGCTCCTTGTACTTAGTGAATGCTCAATCATTAAGATTTCAATATGCAAATTATAATCCTAACCACTAGTAAATTCAGAGTGAAAAGAAAATTTATTAAAGTGGTTGCACATGAAATAAAGTATCCACTTCAAACAATTTGAGGATCACAAAACCAGGAATAGAGAGAGACAGGTGGACACACACATCTGTTGGGTAGCAAGAGAGTTGAAGGAACAGGAATGACAGTAGGATTGTTGAGTAGAAAAACTCCTAACTGCTGAGGCATCACAAAGATCAAGGCCAAAGCCAATTTTGTAGATCTGAAAACAACTTACAAATCTTATGATGATATACTGTTGACACTTTAGTTAACCACAGAAAAGCAGATTAATCCGATCTCCAGCTAATTTTTTTTTCATTTGACTGCATTAAAACTGCCATAATCAGTACCAGATATAAACAAAATTATCAAATCTGATTGAGTCTATGATTATTTATCATAATAGAAAAACAGACTAGACTCAATAGAAGAAAAGTGGTCAATGCTTTGGGATAAACTATATCTTCCTACTAAATTAATCATCATGTTTATCCTTTTCACTACTCATTGTTGTCATTTGAGCAGCAGAGCTAACTTTGCAAGATATTTTTTCCACCCAAAAATGTCAGACACTTCATCTCAACCTGATTTTCTTTTCCTTTTGATATTTTCCCCCTGAAATACTCCACTGTGACAAGATTTCTTAGATGAAAGCAAAGTTCAAGGGAGGTTATGACACAGACAAGTCTAATTAAAATTTGGAGAAGATAGGCCGTTTGATCCAGCAAGAATTTTTTTAATTCCTTTATTCATTTTCCCCTCAGTATGCTAAAGATTGAATGATGGAGGCTTCAGATGACTAGCAAATTATGTTAACCAAGGTAACCTGAACACAAGCTCAGTGACTGCAGGGAGGAGAGTATGACAAGAGCACTGGCTGGAGCACAGAGCCTTTGTTCCTATGCCTGTTAGGCAGATGTCAGCTTGTTTCCCTATCTATGGCAAGTTACTCAGTGAGGTCCAAATATCAATGGGAGTGGCCTCTGTAAACTATGAAATGCTGTCCTTGTATCAGCCAAACTGCTGAGAGGGCTAGGGCATGTTTGCTTCTACCTGGGCTCCAAGCTAAGGAAGCAAATTAACTGATTGAACTAAAGAAATGCCCATCCTGTGTCACTGCCGCCCCCCACCCCAACTCCCCACCTAGTAAAGTGCTCTAAAAACCCAAAACGCATTGTGGTGTTGAATCATACGGAAACCCCTGTTAGGGTTGATCTGTTATGATCTGTTGTTGACCTTTGGAGTCAATATGATGTTTCTCTTCAAAAACTGTTCTGACTTAGAGGAATAATTTTAAGAATTTCAAACAAGTCAATGATTTTCTCTTCAATGTTCCTTGGGGAGGGGGGAAGAGAGACATATAAATTCTTTAGTCTCAATTTGTGTCAAAGCATTAGATAGCCAGTGGCTGACAAGACTTGTAATTGGCTATACCCTACTAATACAGCTCCTAGATTGTAGAATTCAGGGGTACAGCAAGTCCTTTTCTAAGAGCTTGAGATATATATTGAAAAGAAGTTACTTGTATGGCACTATTTTATTACATGTCGCAAACCTTATCTCACTTGGATAGAATGATGTTCTCTCTGCCCTCTTTTATCCATGTTGTCACATTCCACTGCACAATTGAACATCCCCTAATTCAATGGCTCTCAACCTGTAGGTCATAACCCCTTTGGGGATTGAAAGGCCCTTTCACAAGGGTTGACCAATTCCAAACAACAGTAAATTTACAGTTATAAAGTATCAACAAAAATAATTTTTTGGTTGGGGTCATCACAACGTGAAGAACTGTATGCAAGGGTTGCGACATTTGGGAAGGTTTAGAACCACTGTTCTAGTTCCTTTGTTCATTTGCAGAGAAGTGATTGAGTGATTATCAAGAATCTGCCAGTTGGCATTCATAAATATATTAAGTGTAACAACACATTCTGCAATGGAAACATGCGAGGGTCTACTTCACAAAGCGCCCACTGGTACAATCCAAATATCAAAACCGTTACATGAAAACCACAATCCTCATGCTTCAAAGTCCGTGCTCCATGGAAGTACCAAGGTTCCTTGCTAGTTCTAAAATAAGGGTAAATAAGAACTAGAAACAGCTGCTTCAACCTATCTATAATTTCAACTCAAAGACACACTTAGAAACAGATCTCATGCATAAAACTGGGATTACCGTAGTGGTTCCAGGAATATGGCGAAAATAACATCTTATCTTCCATTGAAATAATTTATTACTGCATTTTAAACTCTAGTTGCTGTGGTTTTTGTTAGGTGCCACAAGTTTAGTTCTAACTCTTAGGGACCCTATGACAGGAGAAAATACTGTCTGGTTCTAAGCCATCTCACAAGGGTTTTGTTGCAGTCCATTGTGTCCGTCGATCTTATCAATGATCTTCTTTTTCTTCACATTTACAGTAAAAGGAATTTTCAATCTCTTTAGTAACCACTGAAATAATAAAAGCTTGAATAACTAAAAGGTGTCAAAATAAAAACCAGAATACTTTAAGTGATTAAGAAGAAATTAAATAAGGTGATAAAAGAAATATAAAGCAAGAGCTGAGCCCCGGTGGCGTAGTGGTTGTGCGCGGGACTGCGGCCCACTGGGACGGAGGTTCAATTCCAGCAGTGAGGCTGAGCCTCCTACTCCCACCACCGGAGAGCAGTGATGCCCAAAAAATAAAAAATAAAATAAAATAAAGCAGATGTGTCTAAAGAGAAATGAATGATCAAATGGTAGGTATGAGCTCATTTATATAATTAATTTATACTAAATGTAAAAGGATTAAAGAGTGCAATTAGAAGAGCACAATTATAAAACTAGACCCCAAACAAAACAAAACAGACACAAACACTGATCTCAAAACCATAAAAAGATTTCATAAAAAATAAAACTATAGACTAATGTTCCTTCTGCATATAGATGCAAGAATCCTAAAAAGAAAATACAGTAGCAAAATAACCCAATGAACTATTAAAAAGAGTATATCTCATGATCAGTGGGAATTTATCTCAGAAATTCAAGTCGTTTAACACGTGAAAATCAAATACTACAATGCATCATATTACTATAATAGAGGAACAAAACCATGATATTGTCATTTTGATATATTTAGGAAGGTTGGGAGAGGGGCCAGCCTGCCAGGCCCACACAGAAGCAAACCAAGAAGGAAAAGGAGAAAGTGGGGTTCTAGATCCCATATGAGTACAACTAGTCAGGAGGACAATATCCCTGCACAGAGCTGCTAAGGCACAGAGAGGGTTGTAGGGTTGACACGATGACCCTTTGCTGGGTACACACTGTGGGAAGCGAATCCAGTCTGAATCCCCTACAGTTGAGCTAACCAAGAAGGGAATATAGCAGATCAGCAATGGGAGCAAATCAAAGCCACAAAGCCCCTGAGGAGCCCCCCTGCCCCGCAAAAAAAAAAAAGACTTCAGACTAGGACAAAACTGGAATTAGCTATGCTTTTTGAGGAGGATAGGAGATGCTAGTCTTTTTTTTTCTATTTTTATTCAATGGGGAAGGGGTTGTAATGTCTATGTTATTGTTGGCTTGCCTACTTATATAAGATAGGTATGGGAAGCAAGTCCAAGCCCACAAAGAAAGCAATGAGACTGAAGGATCTGGAGGGACTTAGGGGGAGGAGGAGACAGAGGAAGGGAGTGGTGAGTAAATAATGCCATAGACGGGGGAATAACCAGGAGTTAAAATCAACAATAAAGAGGACTTAGAGGTCCTGGGGGTGTTGAATCAACAGAAATCTAGCTGAAAGGAATTACTAAGAAGCAGATGGGTGAGCATGATGGTGGGGCAGGAGGAAGGTAAAAGGACACAGAGGAACGATCTAGGAAGCAAAGCTATGGATAGAAGTGTAAACATAGATGTGCGCTTATATAAATATATTAATTCATAATAATAGAAATATTGGCCTAGGTACATGTATTTATATGACAATGTACTTAGGTAGTGAACAGACCTTGGGCCTCTCTGTTCAAGCCCTCCCTCAATGCACGAACACTTTGTTCTATAACCTGACATTCTGTGATGCTCACCCTACCACCATGATCACTGAAAACAAAGCAGGTGCACAAGAAAATGTGGTGAAAAAGTTGATGGTGCCTGGCTATCAAAAAAATATAGCATCTGGGGTCTTAAAGGCTTGAAAATAAACAAACATCCAACTAGTGAGGAACAACAAAGCCCACATGAATGAAGCACACTAGCCTATGCGATCATGAGCTGTCATCAGGATCAGGTATCAGGTATCAAACACCCAGTACAAAAAAAAATATCATTGTGAATGAGGGGGAGTGTGGAGTGGAGATTGAAGTCCATCTGTAGACAATTGGATATCCCTTTACAGAAGGGTCACAAGGAAGAAATGAGCCAATCAGAGTTCAGTATAGCACCAAGGAAACATATAACAAACAAACAAAAAATATTGCTGAGAATGAGGGGGATCAGAGCAGAGACCCAAACCCATCAGTAGATAATGGGACATCCCCTCACACAAGGGTCACAAGGAAAGGATGAGTCAAACAGGGTGAACTATAGGACCAATGAAACACAAAATATTCCTCTAGTTCCTTAATGGTTCCTCACCTCCCACTATCATGACCCCAATCCTGCCTTTTATTTCAGAATAGGCCAGAGCATGTACACAATTACACATAAGAGCTCAAGACACACAGAATCCAGATCAGATTAAACTGCTCAGGAATAGCAATGGAAGTAGTGAAACCAGGAAGGTAGAGAGAGGGTGGGGAGAGGAGGATTGGGGAGAAACCACAGGGGAAGGGAGACAGCGATGTGTGACGGACATGAAAATAATAATAATTTATAACTTATCAAGGAGTCATGAAGGGGGTGAGGAGGGAGGGATAAAAGAGGAGCTGATACCAAGGGCTCAAATAGAATGCAAATGTTTAGAAAATGATGGCAGCCTATTTATAAATATGTTTGACACAATTAATGTATGAATTGTGATAAGAGCTGTAAGAACTCCAATAAAATGATCTTAATAGACACACACACACAAACACACACTAAAAGAGGTTTTTGTTGTCTGGGAAACCAGAAGGAGCTCATTCTGCACCCTGCAGTCTCCTTTCAGCCATGGGATCTGGATCCCAGGCACCCTGTCCACCCAACCCATGAAGGCATCCCATGACCATTACTGCTTTTAGCCATGGGCAGTATGGCACTGAAGCGGGCTGTCGCAGCCCTCACCCAAGACCACCATGGAAGTGAACGTGGGAAGTATGATCACCTAAATCATGCCTTCCAGTTCAGCTTCAAGCCATGCCTCTTGTCACAGCAAAGGTTCTGAGAATAATTTCTATTCTCCTTCTGTTTCATCTCCTCTGAATAGCTCTAACTTGAATAACAATGATAATCCCAAGAATGGCGATCTCTCTGATAGTGAAGGTTCATGACAAATGATCAAATTCTTGTTTGATGAAAACAAGCACATCAAGTATACCAGGGGTGGCAGAGAACCACAGTGGAGTGAATTGTAGTAGCCATCTGAGAAAATGGCTCGGAGTTAGCCCCGCTTCTCTTCTTCCCTCTTCTGGGTCTCCAAACAATACCTTGACTTTTCAGAGACATCCTTAAACTCTGCCAGCCCAATTAGCAAGAAATGTTCACTATCTTATAAGACCTTGAATTGCTACTTTCAGCTGTGCTGCCCCCCGTTACCCTGCCAATCTGATAAAAATGTACCTGCAAGCTAAAGATCTGGAGCAGGCCAGAGATCTATGAACAGAGCACTTGTCTTCCCTTGGCTGTGGATACCGAGTTAAGTCCGTTTCTAAGGACATCATCAGTCGATAGCAACAGAGTGGATAAAATGCCTGCCCTTGCATCCCCTCCCAAGCCCAAACACCAGAAATGCAGCCAGTGTGACCCCAAACAAAAAGAATTATTATGATTATGTACACATTGTCATTTCTCTGTACTGATCCTCAAAAAACCAATAAAATACGAGTCACCAAAAAATAAGTAAAACACTAACAGACATATGCACACCAATGTTCATCGCCGCACCATTCATAATGATAAGGAGAAGGAAACCACCTAAGTTCCCATTAGTAGAATAAAGAAACGTTGGTACTTACACACAGGGGATACTATGCATCACTAACAACAAGCAGGAAGCAACTCAAGGTATAGATGAACTTTGAGGACATCATGCTAGTCAGATTAGCCAGCCACGAAAAGACCAACATTTGAGACCACAGACCCAGGGAGGAGTCCTGATGGTGTAGTGGTTACACATGGGGCTATAATCAACAAGGCCAGCAGTTTGAAAACACCAGTTGCTTCAGGGGAAAAGATGGAGATCATTATTCCCGGAAAGAGGAACTGTCTTGGAAACACACATGGGAAGACCTACCGGGTTGCTACCAGTCAGCATCAATTCCGTAGCAGGGAGATCAGTCTCTATGAGACCAGACGATTACAGGAAAAGAAAAACAACTCAACGAATGTCTTGTTTGCCAAGGAAGGGAAAGAGGGAAGGGAAGATAAAGCAATGGACTAACAGCTGTGAAGTGAGGTGAAATGCACAATAGTAGTCCACAAGAAAGAGAAGAGAAATCAAGGAACAGGTGAGGGATAAACTGCTGGTCAGTTTGATGAGTGGTTTAGACTGCAGAAAACAAAGTTGATGATATGAAATGCAAGTCCCTATCTAAGGCATTATAAAAAGGAAGGCATTTACAAATATTAAATGACGAGGAATGACATCTGTCTA
Organism: Nesogale talazaci; assembly: GCA_004026705.1. Classification (NCBI taxonomy): domain Eukaryota; kingdom Metazoa; phylum Chordata; class Mammalia; order Afrosoricida; family Tenrecidae; genus Nesogale; species Nesogale talazaci. The sequence continues at coordinate 104,548 of PVJH01004780.1, read as the reverse complement.
TATGCAGTTGATAAGACCTTCTAAAAAGGAAATTCAAAGGGATCCTCCAGAATCTACTAGAGTAACAGCATTGGCAAGATCGTGGAAGATAAGATGCATACACAAAAATCAACTGCATTACTACACACTGGCAAAATGAAATTAAATGACATAAAAATATTCGGAATCGGGCTGAGCCCCGGTGACATAGTGGTTGTGCGCGGGACTGCGGCCCACTGGGATGGAGGTTCAATTCCAGCAGTGGGGCTGGGCCTCCTACTCCCACCACCTGAGGGCAGTGATGCCCCCCCCAAAAATATATATATATTCGGAATCAATCTAACCAAGAATAAAATATTAAGAACAGATTTTAAATATTGGGAAGAAATCTAACCAAGACTGATGCACTGAAAGCTACACAATTGTTGAAAGAAATCAAAGACCTAAGTTAAAGAAAGATGTCCCATGTACATGGATCGGTGCACTCCTTAACTCTTAATATTAGAATTATAATTCCTGGCAGGAAATTGAACCTGGGTCCCCTGAATAGAAGGTGGGAATTTTACTTCTGAACCAAATAGGTAGTAAAAGTAAGTACAGACCTCACCTGTGTTCCTTCTGCCTAGGGGTTGCTTGGGGTCGGAAACTAAAGCAGAAAGAATGAAGAAATGTTCACTGAGTAGAGGCTATGTTTTCTCTACAGAGCTTGGTGTATGGGGAGAAAGCAACACTATGACCTACTGTTTTGTTCCTATACCATAAATTCATTTCAGCGCCATCATTGTTAGGACATCGCTCCATCCTTCCATGGGGCTGCTTCTCTTAGAGAACTAGAGAACAGTATTTTAGGTGATGCCAATGGAGATAAGATGCTGGAGAGCAAACTCCAGGGAGAAGTGAAAAGGATGGGATGAAATTCTGCCAGCAAAGCCTCTGGAGATCATTCTTGGCAAGGGACTGTGGTCCAGTCCTGCACAGCCTGGTGCTTCAGGTTCCTCGTTTTGTAGGTACACTGGCTTGTCTTGCTAACCAAGAAGCCATTTGACAGCTGCAATTATTTCCTAGGTATATTGCAACATGAGGGTTATTCTTTTTGTGGATGGCTAAGCCAAATCTGTGAAGATCAATCTAACATTACTTCTCCCTAATAACTCAGTTTGTCCAATAGCCTTTTCAGTAATTGTTCTCTCAACCTTTAAAATATAGGGTGCTTTGTTAATTTATTTTTGTATTCTTTGTGCATTTAATCACTGTTCTAATTCCATTGGCTAGGAGGAAGAAAGGTAATCACAGTTACTGACTGTTCTTCATCAAACAACCTTCTCTATGCATTAACGAGAGCAGCTTCCCCTTCGTGGCCCTCACTCTCCTAGTCTCTCAGTTACTTCAGTCAGGAAAGTTCAATGTTGAATTTTCTCAGGTCTACTCTTGGGGATGCCTTGAGGGGCACACACAGTTTGTACTCAACTACTAACCTAAAGGTTGGCAGTTCAAACCCATCTGGTGAACCCACAGAAGACAGGCCTGGCTACCTGCTTCAGTAAAAATGATATGCAAGAAAACCTGTGAGTCCTAGGCACATTCTCAGCTGGGGCCACCAGAGCCAGATTAACGCACTCAAATGCCTTACATACCAATAGCCTATGTATTCCATTGGAATATGTGAGTTTTCTACCAAAAGCCTACAAATAGTTAGTGGAAAATGGTATTGAAAGATAACCATTTTTCCAGGATGGTTTTAAAGCTCTCTTGTGTGTGTGTTCCTAGTTATCTGTGCTGCAACATCTTATTAAATGTCATTATATTATTAGTAATCAAATGTAAAAGAGATGGCACTTACCATTCCTTGTGTCCTGTCTGCTTGACATATATGGGTCTTTGCTTTGAACAACTAGTGGCCCTGCTTGGGGGATGCCCTAAATGCATGGTAATTTCATGTCAACTTGAAGATATACAAAAATGCAGGGATGTTAACCGACCTGACCTTCGGGTCACAGTGTAAAGATGCCTCCTTGGGGTGTATGACCTTCTCATAAGGAGGGCCCTGGGAACATCCTCCTCTCTCTACCTTTCTCCTCCTGCTTTCTGGCCACCCTAATTGCTGCTAGAACCCTACCATGTTTCCACTGCCTTGGATCCACGTAACTTTGTACCTACCAGCCTGTGATATTCCTGAATTTTACATCATTGCCTGTGAACGTGTTAAGTCTGAAAAGGTATTTATGGGCTAGTACTGGGCTTATGGGCTTGAATTAAACTGACTAGGATATATAGAAATTGAACGGCTTGATATGTAATTATTCTTTGATATAAAACTCTGCTTTGCCTATATCTGAGTGTCACTGGATATGTTTCCCTAGTCAACCTGGCCTAAAACACTTTGTTAATTGGGTAATTAATTGATGGGACCTACTTTAAATTCTAGACTATACTTGGATCCCAGTTTGTCTCCACAGATAATCAGAACCAGTGATGAACAAAGACTTAATCAGAGCAAATTCATACATTTTTCCACCAATTAATTTTATCATTTCAGAGAAAAATGGAATTAATCTGTTTGACTGGAAGTTATTGAGCTTCTTTGTAATGTGCAACCACAGCCGACACTGCTGGAACAGGATCTTTTCAGCGATGTGCAAACCCGGTGGCCTAGAACATGACGGACATGATTTCTAAGATACAGCATGTGGGTGAGTGCAGTTCCAAAATTACCTCACTGATTCCATCTGAAAATTACTAGCAGGAAGGCAGCGTCATAGTTTGCGGAAAGCATAGCTTGAAGAGGCAGACAAACATTGAGTCCAAGTTCTGATACTGCCATTTCCTCACTGTGACTCCATGTGGTCTTCCAGAAAGTAAGGATAACAGACATCCCCACCTGCATGTGCTGAGGCCAAAAAGAAATTACGTATGAAAAAAAGCTTATGTATCCCATTCAATAAATGAGCACCACTCAGATGGTGACAAATATTCAAGAAGACGGGTCTGACTGCAACTCTACGGGGTAGGTGACAACATAGATGCTAACCACAAGGGTTGTGTCCTCAGAAAGATCTGAATTTGCCTGGTGGTTCCCTATTTAATTGGTGTGGGGCCTTCAACTGCCTAGGCTGTTGCTAGACACCATGAAGCTGGCCCCAAACTCAAAAGGGACCCTGTTAACAACAGGTTTGGACTATTGTGATATACAGAGCTGTCCATGAGGCTGATTTGGGGGAAACATCACCAAGGCTTCCTCTCTAGTCTGTCTTTGCCTGGAAGCTCTACTGAAACCTATTCAATATCATAGCAACACAGAGACTTCTACTGAAAGATGTGTGATGGCTGTGCTGTGCCTGAGGTGCACAGACCAGAAGTGGAACCTGAGAATTGTATCACGGAAGTGCCAAAGCTCAAATACACAAGCTATGGAATCTCTCATAGCCATAAAGTGTTCGTTTGCCATCTATAATTAAAACAGATTTTCTGTTTCTTATTGTAAGGATGGAAGGAGGTCGTGTTTGTAAAGATCCAGATATATGCCAATTATTTGATAGGTTTAGAGCAGCATCTTCTCCCTTTATAATTAAATAAGGGCAAATCGATGGGTTGGTATATCCCTTTACTGTTCTTTTAAGTCTAAAAAATAAGAGAAGAGTTATAAGGTGCCACATAGTAGATAAAAAGAATGAATAATCAACCATCTTGGAAGAAGCAAGGGGGTGGATACAAAACTGAAAGACGGATTATCTTGGCTTTAACGCTGTGTCAGAAAATAGTGCTTTCTTTACTTGAACCTGGTGGTGTCAAATTCTTAACTTAAGTAGGGCTTCATTGGGATCATATTTAATAAAAGTAAATGTACTGTGAGATTTGAATACACTGATTTTGGAGATTTCAGTTTGGCCAAATATAGGTTCTGTAGATGTCAAGCAAGCCAACTCAGCAACCTTCCCAGTAGTGGCTAACTTCAGCATCATGGTAACGAGCCTTAACTGGCAATTTCCTAAAACTTTCCAACTGACCTCAGAGTAAGAGGCAGCACATATGCCTGTGAAGAATATCAAACTCCTTTCCTCAACTTTCTGCCATCATTCCCCACTGCTTCCTCAATCTGATGTCTTTCACCGATGGCCCCTGCACACTGCAACTTTCAATCATCCCCTCAACTGGACAGATAATCGAGTTTCTCTATACTTCCATCCTTGATTTTCCCTCTGGGTTGACTGTGTCGATCCTCTTTCCACCTAGTACTTGATGAGGGGGCTCAGCAGAGGAGTTTCCCTGGTACAACCTGACTCAATAGAAAATGTCTGCTCCTTCACTGTCCCTGTGTGCTACTTTCCAAATCCGTGCCAGCCTACCGTTGTTGACAGACCAGAACTAGCTGACAAAGAGGGAGCAGCACCCCAAGAAACCAAAACCAAAACCTCAACACCATAGTCATTGAATTGATTCCAATTCATAGGGACCATATATGGATCATATATCGAGTTCTCAAGGATGGAAATCTTTATATCCTTCCATCCTTCTTCCATCCTTACAATAAGAAACAGAAAATCGGTTTTAATTATAGATGGCAAACGAACACTTCATGGCTAAGAGAGATTCCATAGCTTGTGTACTGGAGCTTTGGCACTTACGTGATACAATTCTCAGGTTCCACTTCTGGTCTGTGCACCTCAGGCACAGCACGGCCATCACGCATCTTTCAGTAGAAGTCTGTGTGTTGCTATGATACTGAAAAGGTTTCAGTAGAGCTTCCAGACAAATACAGACTAGAGAGGAAGCCTTGGTGATGTTTCCCCCAAATCAGCCTCATGGACAGCTCTGAATATCACAATAATCCAAACCTGTTGTGAACAGGGTCCCTTTTGAGTTCAGGGCCAGCTTCATGGTGTCTAGCAAGGTGCTTATAGCCTTTTCTTTCTCCTGACAAGAGAAGTGGGTTTGAACTGCTGTCTTGCAATTAACAGTCTAAAAGAAGCTGAAACTGGATAGCAACTCTGATTCCTGTAGAATAGACCCTCATCCTCGAAGATCTTTCCCTCCATCCCTCCTTCAACGACCTCCCTTGCATTGTCCCAGTTCCCATGCCTTTGAAGATCAGTCCTCCTGATCACCCCAATTTTACCCCGCTTCCTTTTTCTCTGCAGCACCTCGCTATTTGGATCGGTATTATCCATTGCAAAGGCAAGTAATTGCAGTCAAAGAAATTCCTTTCTGAGCCCCTATTGAACACAGTCAAAAAGGAAATTGCTTTGCAATTTCAGTAGCATTCAAATGAGCTATAGGTTACTCCTACCAAAAGTATTTTCAGGCATCCTATTATAGGATAGGATAGCATTTTATTCGTTTTATATTGTAATAAAGTAAAATGGTACAAAATAAAATAGAGGGTCATGAAGTTAGGGCAAGATGAACATTCTGGGAGCAAGGCTACAGCAGGGACAGGAGTATGGCTTCTGCTGTTGCTCTTAGGGAGCATCAGGTCAGTTCCCGCTCACAGCAAGCCCATTCATATTGGAGTAAAGCACTGTCGGGGCCTGCACCATCCTCACAATTTGTCTTATGCTTAAGCCCACTGTTGCAGGCAATGTGTCAATCCATCTTATCAAGGCTCTTCCCCCTTTCCTCTGTCCCTCTCCTTAACCAAGGAGAATGTCCATCTTCAGGGACTGCTTTCTCCTGACAACATGTCCAAAGTCTGTGAGACGAAGGCTCGCAATCCCCTAAAGAGAATTTGGGCCATAAGATAGGTTTGTCACTTTAGCAGTTCATGGTGCCTTCAATATTCTTCTCCAGCACCACAATTCAAATGCATCGTTGACCCTTCTTTGGTCTTCTTTATTCAATGTCCAACTTTCACATGGGCAAGGCAATGGCGAATAACATGGCTTTTCATCACTTTAAAGAGATCTTGTGCAGCAGACTTACCTCATGCGATGTGTCATTTGATTTCTTGACAGCTACTTTCATGGGTGCTGATGGTGGATCCAAGAAAGACAAAATCCTTGACAATGTCAAACTTTTCTACATTGATTAGTATGATTAGCACTGCAAAACCCCGAGTGGAAGTCTAGAGGGCTTGCCATTGTCAAGCTTTATGATTGGTCAGTGTGAAGGATAAGAAGTGGGTACAAGAATGATAGTGCCTATAGGAAATGAGCCAAAGAAGAGAAGTACAAGCATTCTGGGTACTGAGATCAGAGATCTCTTCACAGTATCTACAGCAACACATTGCAATGCAGACTGGTGGCTTCATGCCAAAGCACAATCCAACCAAAGCCACCTACAAAGAGTCGGATAGTGATAATGTGACAGTTACCTAATCTGGTGTCAATTTGAGGACTAAGAGTGTAGGGTGGAGTCTAGCCTGTCACTCTGAAGATAGCCAATGAGAACTTTGGGTGTGTCCTTCTCCTGAGAATTTTGGGAAATGTGGCAACCCCTTCTTAGAGGTGGAGGCACTGGTTTTCTCAGTTCATGTCCTTGGAGCCTTTCTACTGACGACACTCACTGCCTGAGAGACTCGACTGACAAGGCTGGCTCCCTGCGACACATCCCTGAGGAGAAGCCACATGGAGCTACCTAGTGCCCTGAACCAGAAAAACCACATGGATAAAGCCAGAGAAGCCACAGAGAGACCCCTGCCAGCGCTGAGATGCATACAACACCACTCGATCCAGAGCCTTTCTACTCACTGCTTTGTGGTCGCTCTGCATTTGGCATGACGCCATGCATTTCATGAGTGTGAAGAGGACTTTATAGATTGGTATCGGACATATGGGCTAATGATGGACTTAGGACCTTGGACGGGACTGGACTGGCTTGGAATGTTTTCTTAATGGGCAGTTGCTCTTGTATATAAAACTCTTATATACATATGTGTGCTTATGGGTTTATTTCTCTAGTCTACCTGGACTCACAGAGATGTGATCCAGAGAAACAGCTCTCCACACATCTGGCTAAAATGGGAAAGATATTTTAGAAATTCTGTAGAACTGGGTAGGTTGTAGTACTCCATAAATGAGATTTCCGTGCCAGAGTTTCACTTTTTAGCACTAGCAAGCCCCAGGAAATGGGCCCAGACAAGTCAGTAAGGTGCAGTTCTTTTTGGCTATCAGGTAAACACAGAGACATAAGCTTTAGAAGTAAATGCAGCTGTGTGACAGATTCCTGCAGGCCATCATATACTATGCTAACCAGCCATACAGCATCTAACACAAAAGAGAACTTCCTGGTATATCTTGGAGAGTAAGTGACAAGGGTAGCTGCAAAGACTCTCAGATGGCCTCCATGGCCACCTTCTTTCTGGTGTCCTCAGTCTTTGGCAGAACCTGTGACATGTGGCTAGTCAATAGCTAAGCAAATTTCAAAAAGTTCGCAGAAAATATTCATCACCTTATCCTTGCATTTTTCTATGAACTTTTTGAAGCTCCTGGTATATGGCACAAGGGAGGGGATACAATGTTCCTGTGGTTTAAATGATGTTTATAAGGTACACTCTTGCTGGCCGGCTCACTCTGGAACGGCGTTTCCCAAAGTGGGTGATACAACTCCTGGAGGGTGCTAGAATGACCCAGGGGGTTGCAAAAGCAGATACCTACACTTTATCCAGAATATGAGCTATAGTGCAAAAGTTTTTAATTGCCATGGGGTGCTGAGTTATTTTTTTTTCTTTCTGAAATTCTCGCTGACTTGATGGAGCATGGGAGCCATGACACTCAGTCCCAAAAAATCCAAGAAAATGGACATTGCAAAAAAACCCAAGTGAGCTTAGAAGTAGATTCCTACCTAGTAGAGTCTCCAAATAAATACACAACCTAGCTGTTGGCTTGACTGAAAGCCTTATAAGGCCTTAATCAGTTAAATCAACTGGACTTCTGCCCACCGAAAAGGAGAAGACAAAAGTGTCCTTTGAAACCACTAAATTAGTGGTAATTTGTTGTGTAGAAATACATAACCAAAACAAGATAGACGTGCCCTGAAGAAAAAAATCAGCCAGTTCAAAGGTAGGCACCACCTACCCAAAGTGAAACCTTTCATTTGAAAACAAAATATCTGTGGATAATCTTTCTAGCTACAGAGCTGATTAATAATGAAATTCTTTCCTGATATCTACCCAAGCAACTATTTTCTCTGCATTGGCTGGGTCCTTGTGATGTGCAAAGTACAATTATAGGCTCTAGGGGAGCAAGACTGAGGATAAAAGCCAAGATCCCATTGCCTGAAAATACTGGCAAGCTGGGTAGGGACACTACACACAGATGTGCGAAACAACTTAGAAGCCAATGGCAAAGAAAAACACATTCCTATAGTGATGCAAATGCAAAAAGATATAAGGAATTTAGTCTGGAAGACAACAGGCCCTTCTAAATCTGTTTCTAGTCGATGTTAGGTGTTTAGGGGGGCGCAAGAGCATGAAATGTTTCCTTCTGTTGTACACACAGTTGCTCTCAGTTGGAACCAACTTGACTACACCTAAGAACATTCTTGCTGCTCTCAGTGTTCACCTCAAAATGAGCAAGCCAACCGCAGGATGCCAACTCCCCAACCCATCCTTGCCAGCCTACATTCTCTGAGCACTAGGAAAGGAGGCAGTGTCCTTTTTTCCTATCTAATAATAAAAACTTTGTCTCTTGAATATCTACCCTGGAGCAGACAAGAGGATTGGGATAAGGTTAAGGTTAAAGAACTTTTCCTTATCTTCAGTATTACTACTATACCTGAATACATAAATTGGAGTATTTTTATTCTTTGTTTAAGCAAATTATATGCTCACTACAAAATATGAAGAGATTATCAACAAGGGGAGAATGAAAATATAAAACTTGTACATATATATATATAATCAAATGCTCTAAAGTCTCTCAGAAGAAAAATTAACAGTCATAGAATAAAGAAATGAGTTTGGAACTTAAAAACACAATCATTGATATATTTCAGAACATGAACCATTTCAGTATACACTTACCAATACACACATAAGGACTGTATGAAGAAAATTACAAAATACTGATGGAGAAATCAGAGGCATAAATCAATGGAGGGACATATGTTTGCAGATTGGAACATTGAGAGTTTTGAAGATACCAAATCTCCCCAAGTGGACTTGCAGGCTTAATGCAACTCCTATCAAACTTCAACATGATATTTTATAGATGTAGAAAAACTAATTTTAAAATATGTAAGGAAAGGTACATGACCTAAAATAGTACATCTAATTGAGTCAAAGAATAACAAGGTGGGAGAAATAACTCTCCTTGATATAAAGGCTTATATGCATTGGGCTGCAATACTACCAGTTTGAAGCCACCAGCCTCTCCAGAGAAGCTGATGGCTTCTATAAAGATTTATAGTTTCAGAAGCCCGGGGGAGCCATTCCATTATGTTCGATAGGGTCACTGTGAAGCAGAATCAATTCAAGGCAGTGGGCTTGGTTTTTTGGTTTATTTATCGATAGCCCACCCAATGACTCCACAGGAGTCAACGCCCATGATTTTCTGCATCAGAAACCCAGGATAGGTAAATCTATAGAAACCGTAAGTGGATTTATAATTACCCAGGGGCATGGCAGGGGAGCCAACAACAACAACGAGTGCAAGAAAGAAGAGAGTGTTCTGAGATTGATTGTGGTGATGATTGCACAACTCTCCTTAACATGATTGGACAATTCAGTTGTATGATAGGGGAATACTATGGAAATGCAACTATTTTTAACATATAAATAACTAAAAAACAGCACTTTGAAAATTTCATAGAATAATAATAATAAATTATTCTACTCTAGAAACTCCTTTGGGGGAGTTCTCTTCTGTTCCATGGGGTCACCATGACTCAAATGTCATCTTGATGAAACCTAACAACACATTCCTGCTACAGTAAAGAGATGGACCTGCAGGCATGGAACAGAATGCAAACCCTATTAACACACCCAGATCAATAGGTTCCGCTGTTCGTGGGTTTGTTTATAAAACGGTCCACGAAATTCCATGGAGGAGCAATAACCTTTTCAACAAATGGTGCTGGAGAAATCAGAAATCCATGCAGCAGCTCAACTCACTGCCATCAGGTAAGTCTGACACAGAGCAACCCTTTGGGGCAGAAGAGAACTACTCCTGTGGGCTATCAAGGTTTGTCAATATTGATGAGCACAGAAAACCTCACTGTTCCCTTGGAACAGCTGGTGGGTTTGAACAATCAACCTTGAAATTAATGGCTCAATTCATAACCACTATGCCACCAGAGCTCCTAAATACCACATCCTTTTTTTAAGGTCAGATTTATTGGTTCAAATTACTGGATCAATAAAGAGGATCCCCTAAAAATAGTGCCCTAAGATAATTCCCTTTGAACTTGGAAATTAAGCCATTCTCAGGAGTCAACTTCCAGTCAACCTGTAGAATGGTTTAGAATATCACACATGAGTAAGGTACTATGTTAGTCCTGGCAGACTAGAGGAACACATTTATAGACATGGATATGGATATAAGGGAATGGTTTATATACAAGAGGTGGAAAACTGAGAAATCATCCCAACGCAGTCCAGTTCAAAGTCATAAGTCCGATATTAGCCCAAATGCCTGATACCAGTCTATAATGTCTCCTTCCGACTCATGAAGTCACAGGTCAGTGGGTGTAGAATCCCAACACTGGCAGGGGTCTCCTCATGGCTCGTCGCTCTAGGGCTCAGGGTCCATCAACAGCATTCAGTGGTGACAGAAGCAAGTCATCGCTGGCAGGGGTCCATCCCCACGTGATCTTTCCAGCTTCAGAGGTCTGGCTCCATCAGGGCAAAGTCGTGTGACTTCTCCTCCGGCTCCTTCCACTTCTCGGATGCTGCCATCTTGTCTTGTCCATGATTCATCATCTCTGAGACTAACTCTGAACAACCAGGGGAAATAGCTTCTCATCTTCATGAAGGAAATATCGCGAGATTTCCCAGATGTATCAGGAGAAAGCCATGCCCACACAGAGGCCTCAATGGCTACTCAATGGCTATCTCCAGATTAGCAGGCCAGACTCCAACCCTACATCTCAATCATGAAATTAACATAAGCACATAACTGCTACAGGTATGTTCTTTTTTTATGTATGCTCTTAAATGATCAACTATATGAGATCACAGGCATCTTATATAAAAATTAACTCAAAATGAACAATGAATGTAAATGAAAAACTACAAATATTTTAGTGTCAGAATAGGGTAAAAAAAAGGGGGGGGAAATAGGATAGAGGCATTCCTGACCTAAGCCTTGAGCAATGGAAATGCCTGTTGCTATCAGATGTGGCTCCCATGCCATTTCCACACCCAGTCAGTGTAACCATCACTGTCTCCTCCTGTTCTAAAGATGTGTCATCTACTGCTTCATCCTTAAAGTAGCAGAAGCCCATAACATCAGAGACCAAGGTGAATGATGGCCACTGCTCATTCTCTTCACTTGACTCGAGAGGTAGATGGCAGTAATCCCAAAGAAAGACCCACTATGGGAGATGGCTACTATTTACCAGAAGTAAATACAGCTCAGCTTGCACTTTGGAACAACCAGTCAGCCTTGCCACTTGCACAATCTTCTAGCAAAGGTTATGCAGTGCCTGAGCAAGATCATGGCAGAATCACAGGCCTTCATCACCATCTGTCTTTTAGGATATCTACTCAGTGCTGACTGTACAGGTTTGTTTCCTTCTTTAAAATACAGCATACATGTTTGTCTTTTAGATACAGAAATGTCTAGGACTATCTTTGTCAGTAAATAATGTTCCTATCATTTGAAAACTTATTTTAGATTCAAGTAGTCGCCATGGGGGGTTAGTAAGTAGTGCCTCTCTGGTGGTGGGTTCTTCTTATTTTTCTCTTTCTTAACTAAATATATTTTCAAGCTTGACATTATTTTTCCTTTTGTGAAGACAGCAGAATTTATGATTAGGCAAAGAAATCCCTTTTATAAAACAGTCATCAACTTGTTAAAAAAAATTAAAACAGGGAAGGCATGTTAACGAGAATGCGACAATGGAGCAAAGATTAATTGCTATTTTGGCTCTGAGGAGCTCCCCAATGTGAAATTTTTAAAAATCAACTCCAAACAGTGGTTTTATTTATGTACAAACTTCCATTTTAAGATCTATTATATTTTTAAAATGTAGAACTGTAGTATAGAGTATATTCAATCTTTCAAATGTGTGGCATTTGTCTATCTTCAACTGGGTGTGTTTGTACCAACATACACATTAAACTTGTCATTCAAAAGCTGTAGATTGATGAAAAGCTGATATCAAGGGCTCAAGTGGAAAAGCAGATATTTGGAGATTGATGATCACAGCAGGCATGTGAAGGTGCTTAGCACAGTATATGTATTTATGTATTGTGATAAGCGATATACTAGCCCCCAATTAAATGATAAAAAAGTCACACACACAAAGTTGTTGATTGGTCAAGAAGTTTTTCTAAGATTTGGAAGGAACCATCTTGCCGCCGCTTCAACAGAGTTCTGAGTTGATGTTTGGGGAAGCTCAGGAAGCAGTTGAACCCGAGGGGAGCGAAGCAAGTCTGAGTACAAGAGTGAGGAGCAGAGGAGGTGCTTACTTCAGCTGTGTACAGGCTGTGTTTTGTCATAACTTCAATGATCTCAGAACTCCCCTGAGAAGAAGTTAAAGAAGGGCAACATGAGCACATTTGGACAAACAGCATGTTCTCGCAGGAAGCATTTATCACACATCCTTGTCAACCTACTAGAATCAAATCCATAAGCCAATGGTGCCAGGATCAGGGGTGGCAACCTTAAGCATCCCCAGAAAGCAGACTGGCACCATAGTTCTCACTCCAGACATGATGTCAGATCTGGAATCTGACGGGAAGGCAGAAATGATGATGTGAGAATGCAAAGGTTCAATGGAAGTAGCAGAGTGAGCAGAGTCCAGGGAGAGATAAAATCTGTGGGAAATCACACAACAGAGGAAATACAGCCAGGCCACTAAACTGATCTCATGAGTGATATCTGGAAAGACAAGGGCCTCAAGCCCTCCCTTAAAGGAAATGAGGCAAATGGAGGAGGTGGTAGGAAGCTGTTGACCCACATGGAGTTCTTCAAAGTTCATAAAAGGATAAGGTTGAGGACAAGAAAGAGAGAGGAGGAATTCAGAGTCTGGGAAATTATGACTAGAAAGAATATGTTCCCAAGAAGTTAAAAATTTTTGAAGCCTTCTCATATATAACCTCTGATAATACTGAAGGTATTGGGGGGAAGCAGTATGCTGCTGAGGTCAAGTAACAGGCCAATGGGTGGTACAATCAGTTAAGCAAAGCATTACTAATGGAAAGGTTGGCAGTTTGAAACCACCCAGAAGCACCTCAGAAGTAAGCTTTGGCAATCTGGTTTGGAAAGGTAACGGCATTGAAAAACCTATAGGGGAGGTCTACTTGAAGGCACATAGGGTCCACATGAATTGGGACCCCCCCAGACAGCCACTGAAAAGCATTAATGGCACAATGGCTACATGTTGGCTGGGCTGCTTCCGATAAGGTCGGCAGTTCTAAACCACCATCTGCTCCAAAAGAGAAAGATGAGGCTTTCTACTCCCATAAAGAGTTATGGTTTCAGAAACTCAGAGGTAGTTCTACCCTGTCTTATAGGATCACTATGTGTGGACAATGACTCAATGGCAGTGAGTTCGGGAGTTTTGGACAGCCACTTACAACAAGGGAATTTCAGTAGGGCAGAAGAGAGTGCCCTCTCTTCTGCTGCTTTTTAAACTGGCATTGGTCCCCAGAAGGAGTTGCTGTTGTTGGTTTTTAACATTTTACTGGGGCTTCATACAGCTCTTATCACAATCCATACATATATCCATTGTGCCAAGCATATTTGTAAATCTGTTGCTATCATCATTTTCAAAATATCTCTCTACTTGAGGCCTTGGTACCAGCTCCTCTTTTTCCCCTTCTTGCCTCACAAATCCTAGATTATTCATAATTTTTTTCATGTCTTACACTGATCGATGTCCCTCTTCACCCACTTTTCTGTTGTCTGTCCCCCAGGGAGGAGGTTATATGTAGATCACTGTGATTGTTTCTCTCTCTACCTTTCCCTACTCCTCTTGGGATTGCCAACTCTCATTATAGTTCCTGATGGATTTATCTGTCTTGCATTCCCTGTGTTTCCAGTTCTTATCTGTACCCATGCACATGCTCTGGTCTAGCCAGACTTAAGGCAGAATTGGTATCATGATAGTGGGAGGAGGAAGCATTAAAGAACTAGAGGAAAGTTGTACGCTTCATCAGTGCTATACTGCACCCTGACTGGCTCATCTCTTCCTTGTGACCCTTCTGTAGGAGATGTCCAATTGTCTACATATGGGCTTTAGGTCTCCACTCTGCAATTCCCCTCATTCACATTGCTATGATTTTTTTTTGTTCTGGGTCTTTGAGCCGGATACCTGATCCCATTGATACCTCATGATCACACAGGCTGGTGTGCTTCTTCCATGCAGACTTTGTTGCTTCTCAGTTAGATGGATACTTGTTTGTCTTTAATCCTTTAAAACCACAAATGCTTTATCTTTTGATAGCTAGGAACCATCAGTTTTCTTTACCACATTTCCTATGCAGCAATTTTGTCTTCAGCAATCATGTGGGAAAAGTGAGCATCACAGAATGCCAGGTTATTTGAACAAAGTATTCTTGTATTGAAGGAGTACTTGAATAAAGACCCAAAGTCCGTCTGCTACCTTGATACTTAACATATAAATATGAGTACCAAAAGGAATTTCTTATGAGCAATATATTGAAATGTTGCATGACTGTTGCTTTTTCCTGTGATTGTATCCATTTGAAATTTTGAAAGCAAAACAATTTCACAGACAAAGTTTGGTAAAGTGTATGGACTAACGTGGTCTTTCCTTCATTAGCACATTGCTCTCTCATTGTCTTAAAGCACCTGAAAGTCTAGGGGAGTGTTATCAGTACGAAGTGATAAGATGAGTGTTAAGAGAGTTAAGAGAGTACCGTGTTAAGAGAGTACCAAGAAAGGAAAACCTTAAAAGGGACAGACATAACAGCGAGGAAAAAAGCTAAGTCTTGAAGGATGAATAGGAGTTCAAACCCACAAAAACAAACCAGTTGGGATGGAGTGCATCCTGACACATAGCAACCCTTTGTGTGTCAAAGGAGAAGTATGTGCCACATAGGTGTCTCAATGGCAATGATCCGACTTAAGGAGATTTCTAAGTGTGGGTTCGGTGACTCCACTGGCTGAATTCAAACTGCCAGCCTCTCAAGTTTTTAGCTGAGTGTTATCTCTGATGATTGGGTGACACCTAACAATTACAACAGTAGAGACAGACATGAATGTGTGAGCATCCAGGGCATGAGCAGGGATAAGGTGGTACATCGGGTTCATCATTGTAAAGCTGGCTGTTCAAATCTACCAGCAGCTCCACAGGAGAAAGAGTTACAGTCTCAGACACCCACCAGGACAGTTATGAGTCAAAATTGCCTAGATAGCACTGGAGAGTATAGTGTCTGGAAACCATGGGTTGGTCAAATAGTGAACTCACTTGATAATGGGAAAGTTGGAAGTTTTGTGCTTGGGAATCTAACCATCTGACCATCTAAAATATCTGCCATTTACAATTCTATGGAACACCATTGCACTCAGACACACGTGCGATTTCCCTAGCTCAAAGCTGACTTGGAAAGCAACTGTTTTTGTTAGAAGAAGCTGACGAGCTAGACAAGAGCACAGTAGAGAGCTAAGGGAATTGAGAAGATCATGAGAGATTGAATAGGGAAGAGACAACCAGCATTTCCCAGTCCACACATCCTGTCAATCGATACCCTCAAAGTACATTGTATTATCACCATACTGCAATTCCCATTTTATGTTGGACAGAATTAAGATTCAGAGAGTGTGTTCTTCAAACTCATTTTCTCTTCATTCTTCACTCCCTGCTACCAGGTCCATTCTGACTCCTGGTGACCCCGGCATTACAGAATCAAGCTGCTTTGCAGTGTTTTCTGGGTTTTAAAATGGAAAGACACTGTCGAGTCTTTCTTCCATGGTACTGCTGGGTGATTTCAACTGCCAAACTTTGGGTGACTGGTCGAAAGCAACCCATTTCTGTCACCTCGAGACTGTTTTGTAGTGTGCCATGCTACAAATAGATCCCACCGCATGAGAACTCAGAGTCAAGTCAAAGGAGGGTCTGGTGCAGGCGGGGAGGCAATATGTGCTGATTTTTTCCCCCACAATGATTGGCTACTGTGGAAGAGAAGAGAGAAAGCAGATGGCTATGTTCTAGGATTGCCAGGTAGGCTTAGCCTTGAGGAAGTGAGGATGTTAACAAGTGAAGAGTTGAAGGAGAAGAAATCTAGGCAAAAATCAGAGAAAAACAAATGCCCAGAAGGGAATTGCAGAGGAAGAGGAAAATAAGACAGTAGAAGTACTTGAAGCCTCCATTGAAAATACCAGACTGAAGTTTGCCTTTTCGTTGCTTTTGTTTGGGTCCTTAATGAGAAGGCAATCCCCAAATGCCCTGGCTAGTTCATCTGATAATCCTGTTAAATGGCACCAAATACATTGCTCATCTCTCTTTTTTACCTTTTTAATCCTTATTTAGGCATATTTTATTTTGTTGGTGGTGGTGTCTATGAGAATGTCCACATCAGAACACACACCCCTTCAACAGTTCTCCCATGGACAACTCATTGACAGTGATGACATTGTTCAAGTCGTGCAAGCATTCTCAACACCCTTTCTCACATAACTCTACTTTTGTATTTTCAAGAAAAGTACGACGCCAGGTGACTTCTTAAGTTCCTGATAGTAAACTACACACACAAACACACACATAGGACCTTGCAAGTCATATAATAACCATATATGGAGGAAGGGGTACCCTCCCCAAAAAACAGAATTATCTTTTTCTTAAAGCTATATACTTAATTTTTTAACTGACCTTATCACCTTCAAAGAATTCCCCATTACGCTTTATACGTTTGTCAAATCTGTGATTCCATCCATGGAAACATTTTTCAAACTCATCTGTTTGCATGCTGACAGCACCTCCCTCGCTGTTTACTTCACCTCGTCTGGGTCATCCAATCACTGTCCTCTCACGTGCTTCTTTATTCATGGAAACAAAAAGAAGTTGCACAGAACAATGTCAGATGAGTAAGGTACATGAGGCAAAAGAGGCATGCTGGTTTTTTGCCAACCACTGATGCATTGAGATGGCTACATGAACAGGTGCCCTGCTGTGCACGCAAAAGCAGTCCCCTGTCTGCCACAAATCAGGCCTTTTTTGTCCCACTGTTATGCAATCTTTTCAGAATCTCTAAATAGAAAGCTTGATTCACAGACTGATTTGATGACCCAACTGCACTATGAGTCAAAATTTTCATCCATTCATGAGTTGGTGGACATGCAGAACAAGGCTTGTCTTCAATCGATATTTCATCTTTTTTGAAGAAAGGAAACTACTCATACACTTGAGTTTTTCCCCTAGTGCTATTCTTGTAAGCTGTGTTCAACATCACATTTCCTGCAGCATTTTTCCAGAGCAAGAAACAAAACTTCACAGCCACATGCTGCTCTCTGAAATTGGCCATCACAAAAAGCGAGGTTCAAGCGAATCTGTTTTTATGAAAAAATCCACTGTGACCAGAGTGCACCTTCCCAAGTGATGCCACTGGGTGCACTAACTCAGATAGAGTTGCTTGATGCTCACCTCTCAGGAAAAAATGCATACCACAAAAGCTCCACTCTGCCGAGCACAATTCCAAGTTTGTTTGTTTGTTTAGTGCCCCCTCATATATGCATCCCAAACCAAGCTCACTGTCATCAAGTTTATTCCAACTCAAAAGTCTCATAGTGATCCCATAGAACAGAATAGACCTGTCCTTGGGATTTCAAAGTAGAAAGCTACATCTTAGTCTCACAGCGACTGGTGGTTTCAAAGTGTTGACCTTGTATGGATTATGGTAAGAATTATATGAATCCCCAATAAAATGATTTAAAAGCAACAACAAAAACCTCAAAGTGTTGACCTTGTGATTAGCAGCCCAAGGCATATCCACTATGCCACCAGGAGACATATGTGTGTGTTTAGACTTATACATATTCAAATGCATGGAGAAAAAGTATGCAAAGTTGTAGCTGCTATGAGGTGCCATCCTCACAACTGTTGCTATGTCTGAGCACTTTGTTGCAGCCATTGTCAATCCACACAGTCAAAGGTCTTCTGCTTTTTCACTGCTCTTCCACTTTACCAAGCATGATGTCCTTTTCTAGGGACTGGAGTCTACTAATAATTAGATCCAAAGTACATAAAATGCTCCTCCCCTACTCACTTCTGAGGAGCCTTCTGGCTTTACTTCTTCCAAGTCAGATTTGTTTGCCCTACTGAGAGCCCATGGCACTTGCAATAATATCCCTGAACACCATCATTCAAATGCATCAATTTTTCCATGGTCTTTATTATTCATTGTCCAGTTTTCACATGATTGAAAATACTATGACGTAGAAATCTCAGTTCCCCAGAATTCAGGAGTATCCCAAAAGGCTAGACAATCCAAACAAATATAAAACATATTCTGAGTGCGTTGGTAAGTGGGGTATGGCAGATGTAATTAGGTTAAAATGTGACACCTTACCACCTGATCTCCCTTTTCGCTCATTTTAACATTTTCTAGTCTTTAATATTTTCTACTTGATTATTGTTGTTAGTTATTCTTGTCTGTGTATTAGGGGTCATATATTTTTCTGTATATGAAATCTAATCTATAGGGACAGTAACTAGCTAATGATTTCTTGGGGGTGGCAGTGGAAAGTTGAGGGGGGGGAATAAGGAGCTAATAACAATGAGTACAGAAAAGAAAATCTTCTAAAATTGATTGTGGTAATGATTGTACAACTCTTCTTGATATGATTGATTTGTATGATATATGGATTATGTGTCAATAAAACTATTTTATAAAAAACAAAACACCCTGAAATCCAGAACATCTTGTAGCACTTGCCAACTGAAAGTGTTGTGAGTCTTAAGCAGTGGTTCTCAACCTGTGGGTCGTGACCCCTTTGGGAGTCGAATGACCCTTACACAGGGGTCACCCAATTCATAACCGTAGCAAAAGTATAGTTATGAAGTAGCAACAAAAATAATTTTATGGTTGGGGGGTCACCACAACATGAGGAACTATATTAAAGTATCACCACATTTAGGAAGATTTAGAACCACTGGTCTAAAGAGAAATAAATGAAGCCTGTGGTTTTTCTTTAACACCTAGTAAGAGTCAGTTGTGTCATATTTGTAGCTGTGACACAACTGGGTCTCTGTTTTTCAAGAAGAAACACATGGCCAAGTCATTGGGGCACCTTATCCTGCACACATTCCAGTCAAGTTGATGGAGCACCTGACAAGGATATGCAATTAGGTTTGTTTTTTTTTTTCAAATGATACAAAAGTGTGAAGTCAACTGCTTCTTTGAGAACTCTTTTTTCATCCAAAGTAAATTCAGATATGATTGAAAAGCTGACCTTTTATTACTAGAGCTCTCCTGACTAAAAGTAAAATTGAATTTTAATTCCTAAATCTCCATGTGTATACAGTGCCTTGGGAACATCGTGGATTTTGGCGCCATGCCCCACAGAGAAATTGACTTTGGGATTACTTGAATGAAAAACAAAGCCCTTCATAAGAGATGTGTTTCGTTTTGGGGATGTTTTCTTTTGTCTTTTTAAACCCTAAATCTAAAGAACAGTTCTTTTTCAATTTCAGTTTTTCTCGATCATGAAAATGCCACCAAAATTCTGAACCGTCCAAAGAGATATAACTCAGGAAAATTGGAAGAGTTTGTTCAAGGAAACCTTGAAAGAGAATGTATTGAAGAGAAGTGTAGTTTTGAGGAAGCACGAGAAGTTTTTGAAAACACAGAACAAACTGTGAGTATTTTCATATAATATTCCTCACATGTAGAACACAAAGTAGAAACCCTTAACCAAAAGGAGAGAGAGAGTGAGACGTCTTTTGGAATTTTAATGTATCAGTTTGTGTGTGTGTTTTAAAAATATTATGAAAGAGAAACAATTGATCCCTAAACACTTGAAATACTACCATTAATTTGTCCTTTTTTCTCACCCTCTCTCTAGACTGAATTTTGGAAGCAATATGTTGGTAAGCAATTAATTTCATCTTCTTGTGGGTAAAGGAAACATTTGGGATTTATGCATTTTTGTTTTGTCTGTAAACAGATAATACTATTAAACTCTGTCACAAACACTCAGAAAAACCAGTCCAACTCTTTCCCCAAGAGTGACTGCTGATGCCCTACAAGTTTATGCTGCTGAGGGATACAGCAGCCGGTGGAAAAGTGTCTTCCTCTCTAGGGTTTCAAAAGAACATCATTCCAACCCAGGAAGCTAGAAGGAAGAAACTGAGATGGTTTTATCTTGAGACTGAATCAGCGTCAACAAGCCTCAGTAGATTTATTACTTGTTGCTGAACCCTTTCAAGACCAAATTATTTTCTGCTTTGATTTGTTGTTGCTGTTGTTGAAATGCTTGTGTTTTTAGAAACAGAAAGTATTTTTAATCTAATGAAATGAAAAACTGTTTGCAGTGATAAGACTTTTGATACAATAAGTGGGACATATGTGACCTGGGGGAAAGTCTCTCATACTGCTACTGATGGGATGAATCCCATTTCTTTACATTCTCAGTCTATAGGTTCCCACCAAATGACAACATGTACGAAAAGTGGGATGACAGTTGTTCACTAAACATCAGAGGCAGAAAATATTGGTGGTCGCTTTATGTCCCATGGGTCACAAAAGGGTTGAAAATCATTACGGTG
The DNA here is from genome assembly GCA_004026705.1 of Nesogale talazaci. NCBI lineage: Eukaryota > Metazoa > Chordata > Mammalia > Afrosoricida > Tenrecidae > Nesogale > Nesogale talazaci. The sequence continues at coordinate 83,743 of PVJH01004780.1, read as the reverse complement.
GCTTCCATGATTGTCCTATGACCTCTCTTCCTCACATGCTGGACTCCAGCCACACTGGCCTCTCTGCTTTGCAGTGAGCACTCTAAAAATGCCCCCCTTCTTCAACCAGGAATGCTATTTCACGAGGCATCCCTGACTCACTCCCTCACCTCCTTCATGTTTCTTCTAAAAGGTTCCCATCCCAATTCCACATATGATATTCAACACCTCAGCCTGAATCTCCGGCAGCTCCACCACTCTGGAGACCTCTATCCAGGTTGAGTCTTTTCCCATAATTCTCTTTACCGTATACCATATCATAGGATTTTATTCTTTATCAAATTGTATCATATTTATTCTAGAGGGCATAGAGAGTGCATCATTTTCTCTACTGGTGTATTCCTAGTGGACCAACAATATCCGGTTCACAGGCACTCAATGACTCAGGATTGAGTGGGTTGACCAAAAGAAGAAAAATCCCAAACAATACTGCCAACAAATTTTAGACTGGTGATGCAAACTGTTTGTGGACTTGGCTGCTAACCAAATGAAAAATAGGAAGACAAGTCTGGCCATCTGTTTCCAAGAGGACACAGACTTGGAAAACCTTATAGGACACAGTTGTATTCTGATGTGCAGGAGGTGGCCAGGAGCTGGACTCAACTCGGCGCCAACTGGTTATTAGTTAAATTTTAAAATTAACGGAAAATCCAGCAACAGATTTTTGAGGGAGTAGATAGGCTTCCTGGTAGTGCAGTGGTGATGGGTTGGGCTGAAATCCATACGGTCAGCAGTTCAAAAGCACCAGCAACTCCTCCTGAGAAAAATTGGGCTTTCTGCTTCCTTGACCAGTTACAGTCTTGGGAACTCACAGGAGTGAGTGTCACTAGGAGTCACATTGGCTTGATGGCAGTGCATTTGGTTTGGTTTGGGGAGAAGACTGTTTACAAGGACAGGCAAATGAACCACAACCAGATTCCCCAGTTGCATCTTTTTGAGATGCGCTTCTGTTTTGCACAGTTCCTGTCCTGCAGACACTCTTGGATATTGTCACAGATTCACAATTTATCATTGGGGCACTTTTGTTTCTAAATCTTAAGAGAACAAGAGACTTGGTCCACTAGATTGCCTTTCTTTCCATTGACAATTCTCTATCGAGGTATTCCCTGGCAGTCCAACACAGTTGTTGTTTTTGTTGTTTTTTATTTCCTACTCCTGTTGAATTTAAAACTCCAAACTTGTCATTTCATTTTAAAAAGAAGACAAGTTCTACATAAGTTTTCTAAAAAGAATCCCCCTGGCTGTGTTTAGGTTCCTCTCATCCTTCACTGTCTCTCTGACCTTTTACATACCATATTTTCCAGTTGGGCCCCTGCCTTCTAGGAAATGATTCAGTCACTGCTACCTTTTCTTTTTTTTTTGGGGGGGGGGCATCACTGCCCTCAGATGGTGGGAGTAGGAGGCCCAGCCTTTGCTCCATGGAGCTGGAATTGAACCTCCATCCCAGTGGGCCTCAGTCCCGCGCACAACCACTACTCCATCGGGGCTCAGTCCACTACCTTTTCTATATTGAAGTGAAAAGAAGAATAAAAAATTTAAGGAACCCCAAACCTAACTCCACTTGCAGCTGAGCTTGCTAGTCAACACAACAGTAGCCTATGCTGTTTCTCACTACAACAGGGACCCAGCCTAACTTTGACCCTATTGTCTATCATCAGTTTGCTGCAGAAAGAGCATGGTTGAAGAAAAAAAACATTGCCGAAGTGCATTAAGTAGCATCAATCCAGCACTTTGTAAAGCGCCCATCACATTTGACCCTCACATCAACACTGTGAGCAAAGCATTATTAACTTGATTTTACAGAACAGAAAATGGAGGTTGAAGGACTTGCCAAAGTTCACCCCATTGGGAAGTCACGGATCCCAAAAACAAACCCAAGTTCTTTCCTTTCCAATCTCTTGCTATCACTATCATACCTCCTGGTCTTCGCATTTAGGTGCAGTTATTCATTAAACAGTCACCTAAAGAGGACTGTCTCACTTGGCAAGGTCTCGTCCCTGCTGTCTTTGACCCCTACCATCTATGGCTTTGCCTCAGCCCAAAGTACACAGACAAGCAGCCAAAGGCAAGACTAAATGCATGAGAAAATGACACTCATTCTAAAGAAATGTCTCAGCAAATGAGTTGCTGTGTAGCTGGCGGCAAGCCCAGACCCTTTCAGTGAAGCATCCTAAATAATTCAGATTCGTTGGTCTATAATATAAAGTGCAAATGTAGCTCATTTTTTAGACCTGTTCAGAACATCGATAATAATAAACCAGAGATAACGTGTTTTGTTTTCATAGAATTGGAACAAATTGCAGTATTTGTGCAAAAGCACATTGGATCAAGGGGCAGAGGGGACAAGGTCTAATTTTTACAGCAAGCATTCTCTCTGAGAGGAATGATTTCTGAGAAAGGATTATTAATCCCTTAGTAAACAGAACCTACATACATGCTTCTGAGAGTGGGGAGAGTGATTGAGAAAGGACAATACAAATGTTGGGTAATTTTACTTGAAAGGTTAACTAACGAGTAGAAATTTCTCTTTGATTTTCTTTTCTTTCATTTTTCCATAGTGATCTAGTTCCCATATTTTTCCCTTTATTTTTTGCTTTGTTTCTTTAGCTTTATTTTTTGCTTTGTTTCTTTAGCTCTAAGTGTACATCCATTTCTCTTTTGGCTCCATTCATTCTTTTCTCCAGACACTTCCTTAGGCATCTTGATTGAGGCTCAACACTAAGAAAGCAAACTTAAGAGTCCTGCCTCATCCTGACCCACCTCCTCTTGCCTCTTTCTTCCTCTTTATGTTCTTACTACTGGTGTCTTCAAAGGCTTCCAAGAACTCTGTAGATATGGACTCTTCAGAAAAAGTAGAATGGACATACAGATAATGTAAACATAAATAAAACACGTTTACGGAATTCTGTTTTAGATATCATTTTATTGGGGACTCTTACAACTCTTAAAGTGATCCATCTATCAATTGTATCAAGAATATTTGTACATATGTTGTCATCGTTATTTTCTAAACATTTATATTCTAACTGAGCCCTTGGTATCAGCTCCTCTTTTTTCCCCCTCCCACATCCCTCCCACCTTCATAACCCCTTGATAAATTATAAATTATTGTTGTTTCATCTTACATCGACTACCACCTCCATTTCCCATGTTTTTTTTTTTTGTTGTTGGTTACCCGCCTGCAAGGGGGCTGGGTATGCGTTTATTATTGTAATTGTTGGGTTTTCAGGGGACTTGGGGGTGGGGGGTTGGTGAGAGGATAGTTCTTTATGGCATGTTGAACTTTTATCCTCATGCTGCCTAAAAAATTTGGGATCTAACTTATCTACAACTGTTTATCTTTAAGGAAAGGCTATGGCATCTTTCTTATTGTCTTGGGCGGTTACTGCTTGCTATACTGAAAAGAGCTAAACAACAATACTAGGAAGCAGATCACTTTACTCTGCAGGACCTATAAGAAACCAGGTTGGGTATGACATATAGATAACATGTCTTCAGATGTTATCAGATCTTCATGATTCCTAACACAGTACATTTCTTCTTTTTTTGTAATCTGGAAGTTCAATTTTATTTGGTGGGTACAAGTGAGGCAGCACACACCTACCAGGCCTTCATGAATGCAAGGTCCACCACTTGTCCGAGGGGCCACGGTGAGGGATGTACTTGACTCCACAGCCATCTGAGATGAGGTGCTTCTCAGCCACCATGTCCTCAAACTCATTGGCATTAAACCTGGTGAAGCCCCACTTCTTGGAGATGTGAATTTTCTGGCACCCGGGGAACTTGAACTTGGCCATGCGTAAGGTCTCAATCACATGCTCCTTGTTTTGGAGCTTGGTGTAGATGGACATGATAACCTAACCTAATGGACTCTAGCCACCATGACTTGAGGTTTCCCAGAAGCACCTCGTATACCAGTTTGGTACCTAGTTTAGAGAGAGCAGAAATTAGCCACGCCTGAGGCATTGAAGAACAGCTAAGAGTTGTTTGTCTCCAAGTTTCCTTAGGGCAGCCTCTACAGCACAAGAGACTGTGTACACTACCCAGGAGGCTTGCTGTTTGCAGCCAGTGCACACCGGCCCCCACAAGAAGGAGGAGGATGGTCAGTTTAATTGGCTACAGTACAGTACATTTCTATACCCAAATGTTCTTCCCCTTCTCCTTCTCCTTTTGCATTCTGCATAGACTATGTATAGGACATCCTTCTGGCAATTTCCTAGCGAAGTGTTAACTTTAAGAACATTTGCCTAAATGACTTTTAGAAACTTAGGAAGACAGGGACGTCATATTTCTCTAGACATGGCTTCCATGTCAGCTGTTCTGCTGCTCCCATAATTGGGTTCCCATCCCCCCATGAGTCTGTGCAGGGAGGACTCAGCAGTCTAAGCTGTTGACCTGCTAATTCTATTTTTTTTTCACCTGTCTCAAAGATGGAGACCAATGTGAGTCCAATCCATGTTTAAATGGTGGCATGTGCAAGGATGACATTAATGCCTACGAATGCTGGTGCCAAGTTGGATTTGAAGGAAAGAACTGTGAGTTGGGTAAGTAACGCTGTTTTAATACTCATTATTCCAAAATTTGCCTTCAATACCAGAGAAACTAGAAAACGCAACATCCATATAGCATAATCTTCTCATAAAGATATAAACCTTCAAAGATTATGAACATTTCCTCTATAACCAGAGTTTACAAAATCTCACTCACTCACTGTTCTCACGTGAATTCTGACTCAAGGCAAGCCTGCAGGACAGGGTAGGCGTGCACCTGGGAGGGTTTCTGAAACTATAACTGTTGACAGGACTAGAAAGCTTCAGCCTGGTGGCTTCAGACTTCTGACTTTGGGTTTAGCAGCTCACCATGTAACCCACGATGCCACCAGGACTCCGTGGCTTTCAAGGTAGTAAGTAGCTCAAGAAACTACATTAGCAAAATTATATTTTGTAACTAATATTAAGCCATAAATGAACCTTGGCGGTAAAGCAGGTTGCTCACTGGAATACTATCAGCAAGGTGAGCAACTTGAACCCGCCAGCCGCTCCTCAGAAGAAATATGAAGCTTTCTACTCCCATGAAAGATTGACAGCCTTGGGAACTCTGTCCTACAGGGTTGCTAACTGACTTGCTAATTGACTCAGCAGTGAGTTTGACTTGTGTCATTAAGTGATCTGGGAAGTTCCAGTCACTTTAAGAGGGCAGTGCTATTACGAGCCCCTTTCAACAGATGTGAGAATGCAGCTCAACCAGCTCAGGATCACAGAGGCAGTCAATGACAGCATAGGACTTCAACTTGAACCTGTGAGGTTCCTAGCACCAACATTTCTAACCATCATACTCTTTATTTCCACATTCGGAGATCAGAACCCATAGCATTGTTTTGAGTCACAACTCATTTGCTTTTAATATAAACATAAGTCGAATAAGAACTGAGATTTGACCAGGTCAATTATCCCATTTATACTTCTTAAAATACCACCACCCACCTGCCAATGTGTTGTGCTCTGGTGGCTTGCATGTTGCTATGATGCTGGAAGCGCTTTAAAAACCAGCAGGGTCACTCCTGGTGGACAGGTCTCAGTGGAGCTTTCAGACTAACACAGACGAGGAAGAAAGATCTGTCAATCTCCTGCCCAAAATCAGTCTATGGAAACTGCATGCATCAAAGTAGAATACTGCCCAATAGAGTGCTGGAAGATAAGCCCTCAAGGAGGGCAGGCACTCAGAGAACACTGAGGGTACAACAAGGGACTCAAACCATCCAACGATCACAGAGGCAATATAGAATCAGACGATGTTTCATTCCATTGTATACGGGTGGCCATGAATCACAGACTACTCCATGCCCACCAGCCACCACCACTTCAAGTACAAAGCACTTCCCTGAATAAATCTGTGGACATAAATCAGAATGCATTCCTGAATTGGACTACACTGATTAATTGCATCAAGCGAGCTCCATAGCAAACTGAGACTCAGCATGTAGCTTGAAGCCTAGAATACAAAGGGCTTCCAAAGTTCATGGGAAATGGAATAAAAGGACAATGGGACTCTTCCAGTGATTTTTGAACATTGTTTTCCGAGGGTTTGGAAATTGAAGCTGCCCGTGCCCCTCACCCCCCAAAAAATCATTCATCTCCTTGTTTATTGTCTCTAACTGCAATATAACTGGCTTCTGAAAAGCCCGCAGTGCTGATGAAGGGGTTTTTTCTATTCAGAAACACTAGGAGAACAGGGATATGATCCAATGGAAAAGATTTAACACCCCAGGCTACATGACTAAGGGCAAAAAGTACAAATTAGCAGGATGTTATTAGAGCGCAGCAGCAATCTGCCAGATAGGTGGGTGAAGAAGGCCTAGCCCCACACGATACAGCAGCTGCCCTGGCCTTATTGGGAAAAGAAGCAAAGTCCCCTGTCAAGTTGTTCAGAAATCCTTTCAGCATGGAATAGAAAGTCATTGATTACCTTCCTTTGAGATCTATATTATTGTTTTAATAGCTTAGAAAAAGCCAAGAAAGAAGAGAGTAAATGGTGGATGAAGTGTACACCTGGCTTGGACACCCCCATCCCGAACCCCCAATTCCCTCAGGTTTCCCAGGACAAAGCTCCGTATCCCCAGCCTGTAAGAACAGATGGATACCATGGCTGTCTTTTCAGTGGATGTTGTCATCGCTCCAATCGCTCCGAGGTGCTGAAAGGTTATAATTTCAGATTCAGATTTACCTGGATTAAGTTGATCCTGCTATTATAAAAACCCACGGAAATCTGTGGAGTAGGTATTCATTAGCAACTTAAATAATACAATGATGGGAGCTGAGGGAATGAATAACCCAATTATTCCCCGCTAAGACGGAGGAGCACATGGGGAAAAGTATAATTGAGGGCAGTACTCAGTATTAAACATTCCCGAATGCCTTTATCTAGTTTCCAAATGAAAACACTTGAAAAGAGGAGGTGAGCCACCCAGAGGAACATAAATATGAGCTTAAGTCATGCAGAGAAGGTTTCGCTGCAAATGGAAGGAGATGGTTCACATAGCAGGAAGATCCTCTCCACAGCAGTCACTAAATCAGTTCCTCTTACACCCCCACACAGTAGTTGGTTCAGGACCTCACAGTTGTACTGTAGCCCATGTGACCACTGTCATCACACCTAAGGTACATTGCTCCCCCAGTCGTCCTCCTAAAGCCTCCACAAACCCCATTCCACTCAGTTCATTCAGAAACAAAGTAGATATCCTCGTTCACAGACTGTTGGGTATAGACAATCTTGGAAGAAATTTGGCACAACTACCACGAGTACCAGTAGAAGGATAAGTTGGTACAATGTTTTGGAATGGTAAGTAGGCAGAATTTATGAACATTTCAAAAACACATATGAGAACCCCAAACAATCAACTTCCAAGAAATTCTCCAATAAATAGGCCTCACAAGTTCTCAGAGAGGATGTTCCTTGTCTCACTCACTGGCATGGAGTCTCTGCTGACTCATAGAGACCCCCTGTGGGTTTCTGAGACAGTCACTGTGTATAGGAGTAGAACACCTAGTCGTTCTGCTGTGGAGCTGCTGACCATAGGGATAGATCACAAAGCAATATGCATCCACTGCCACCATGGACCTCTATGCTCATCAAGGTGTTTTCTCAATAGCCAAAGTGGAGCACCCTCTGTTCTACTCTGCAAAACATGCAGGCACCAGAACTTGGAACTAGCTCCATGGCAACTGGTTTTGGAGCAAGTGGAATACAACTTGCCGGCTCATCAAACATGAACTGCAGCACAGCCAAACAGTGGCATGGTGTGCCGTCGTTAAGAAATGGGGCCAATCGCTATGTAATGAAATGGAACTGTCTCAAACTGGATGTGTTTAGAGAAAAGCATAGTCTTGTGTGTGTTTGAGCAAATGCACAGAAATCTTTCTCAAAAGAATAGCCAGGAACATCTTCCTTGTGGCTACCTGTGTGCAAGAGACATGGTCAGAATAAGAATCAGTTTACTTTTCAGTGGATGTAGTTTTCTTTAAAACCTGCTGGGATTTGTATTGTAAGCAGAGTACTGTATGATAGAGTTGTATGATAGAGTTTTGAAATGTAATTTATGTATTTTTTAAAGAATGCTCTTTGTCCCAGACACTAGTTTAAAAATTGTGCAGACAAGCTTCAATTGCAGCTTCCTGCATCAAACTGAACTCCAGTCTAATCTCAAACATTATCCCAGAACCCAGTAGCTCAACTCCATGTAACTGGTTTCCCCTGTCAGGGAAGGGAAGGGAGACTTCCATTGGGAACATCTTTTGGTTTTCCTTTCTTCATCAGGCTTCTTTCTCTCCAGGGGAGAGAAGTGCACACAGTCATGACATGCTTTCTAGTGAGAAGAATAGTCATTAAGCACCTACTGGGTCCCTTTGGGAGGAGTCCTGGCAGTATGGTCATCAGTTAAGTAGTGGACTGCTAACACCTATGCCAGCAGTGCTAAATCCACCAGCTGCTCCAATGAAGAAAGGTCTGTCCAGTGGTGTTTTAGAGTCTCCGAAATCCTGTGGAGCCCTTTTACTCTGTCCTATACAGAGTCACTAGGGTAGAATCACAGAGGTAGAATCGACTCCACCACAGTGGGCCAGCTAGAATAGAGGCCATTGGATGGGTACAACTGCATAGGGCACCAGAATTCCTTTCAGGTGGAACTTCATCTTTCCTTGCCTCTCTGCAGTACATAAGGCTATCTTCACACAGCCAATTCAAGAGGGAAAAAAAACAAAATTCATCTCCAAGCATACACACATTCTTTTTTCCTTCCCTCCATTCCTCTATTTCCCTCCCTCTTTTGTCCTTTCTGTCTTTCTTTTTTCTGGCTTTGCACAAATACTACTATCTTTTGTATAATGGGGAAGGGGTGTCGAAAAAGGTAAAGATATTGAACTCAGGCAAAATTATAGAATATTGGTAAATTTATAAAGTAAAGCACGTTCTGGACAAATTTCTGTTCACCTATCAGAACACATTCCTATACATGCCTAGGAAACTGTACCCAGGAAGTTTTTGTACTATGATTCTATTTTGGAAATCTTAAATCCTTTATCTGTGAGCAAAAGACTTCTTATAGGGTAATAGTTTTTTCCATCATCTCTGTAAACTAAGCTGGGAGCCAGTGGGGCGATAGAAAACATGGAAAATGAGAGTCAGATCTGGTTACTCAGCCAAGGATGTAAGATCAGCATTGGGGAAACAGCACCAGGTTTCGGAATTTCTGTCATACGTGCCTGGTCAGAGCTAGGCTGCCCCTTCCATGTACCTGATCTTAACCTCATATTGAACTGATCTTAACCTCATATTGACTGAACACTTTTTCTGCAACTGGTATTTGATTTGGCTGAACACTTTATTGCTTTGTAGCAACAAATTGATAGCTAGTAACATGAAAGACGCCAGAACTGTTATCATTAGTGAGGAGAAAAGTCCTAAAACAATAAATAAATAAAAATGGACCAAATGCCCCTTTTTAGGGGATTATTAGCCATAAAGGTTAAAATTCAGACTTTGGCAATAGTTACTTTGTTTTCCTCTATTCATGGAATGGGAGAGAGATGAAGCTTTCTACTCCTGGGACCAGTTAGAATCTGAAAAAATCACAGGGACTGTATTACCCTGTCCTATAAGGTCACTGTGAGTCAGACGCAACTCTCTAACATAGAGTCCGAGTTTTATTCACGGAATTGTCAGTATATGTAATGCGGAATGATTTCATTAGTCTGTGACACATATCAACACATTGAGGCGATTCAGGAGACAGTCTCATATTTCTCCTGTGAAACCGCTCGTGGGTTTGAACCACCAACGTTGAGATTCTCAGCCCAATGCTTGCCCACCAGGGCTCTGTAACCTAAAATCCCAAAGAGTACTTGTGTTAGTGAAAATTTCCTGACAGATTTCAGAGCCATATAAGTCACTTTCTTCACCCGAATTCCTCAGACCAAAAGGAGCTTGTGACAAAGGCACACTTATTAGGAGGGGTAATCCTAGAAAACAAGAGTAGGGGGACAAACGAGCAATACAGTGAGGAGGGAAGACCAATTAGATGAATTATTCAGCTGCTTCTTCTGGTGGTGGTGATGGAGGCGGTAGTGGAGGTGGTGGTGGAGGTGGTAGTGGAGGTGGTGGAGGTGGTGGTGGTGGTGTTAGACGGTAGGAGTGGGTTCTGATGCACACAGACACGTCATGCACAACAGGACAACATGCTACCCCACACCATACTGCTCCAGAAAGAGGCCCTTCTGATGACATGTCACAATCACATGAAGCTGCCTTCAAAGCACACACTACAGGAAAAGCTCTTAGGAAAGATTCTTGCTGTCAATCTTCCCCTGGGTCTGGGAGTTCCTCAGCACAGTGACTCCACTCCCATTTTTCCTTTATTGATGGGAAATCAGATCCATCAGTTCTATGCTCACTCGTTTAACACCTTGTATATCTCAAAAGAGGTTGACTCAAGATACAACCTAATCCTATAGATTTCATCCTGGTTCATTAGTGTAATTCCTGCTCATCCTGCTTCATTGACAGCACAGACATGAGAACTTACAAAGCAGAATAACAGTATCAGATCAAAAATAGAAAACCATGACATGGACAAATATGGAAGACAATATGCTCAGCAAAATTAGTCAATCTCATAAGGACAAGTCCTATATGCAGCAACTACTATAAAAGAAAAAAATCACCAGAAAAAATTCACAGAAAAAGAAACAGACTTTGATGGGAGCAGAAAAGGAAGGAAAGTAACAGGAGGAGGGAAAAAAGCCCTTAATAGGTAGATGGAAAGAACAGCCAAAGCACAGAGAGGATTGTATGGTCGTTCCCACTGTGGAATACAGCTACCCTCACTGACCCAAGGCCTTTCAGGGTCAAGAAGGGAGACACAAGATCAGGATCTTTCTGATGCAACCACACCATGGCAAAACACGAAGGGTATGCAACAGAGCATGGAGTTCCAGATGGAGTATCATCAGGGATATACTTTGGGGCCAGGGTGTGGCACCCCATCCAACTCAACCAGGGGACACTCCTGGAGGTTAATGAACAGACCTTGAACTATTTACAAGTTTCTGTATTGTTATTATTTTTATTTTTACATATATATATATATATATATATATATATATAGGACAATGGGATTTTTTGTTATCATTGTTTTATTTTCTTTGGTTGTTTCATTATAGGATGCCTTTTTTTGTACATATTGTTACCTCTGAAGGTCTATCTAGATAAGATAGGCTGGATGAACAGTTTGGAGGTGAAAATGATGGGACTGATGGTTCGGGGGGGCATAGGAGAAGGGGAGGAGGGGGAAAGAAGGTGATGTTAACCGACCTAGGGATAAGGGAACAAGTGAGTCAAAATCAGTGACAAGGTGGGTATAAGAGGTCTGATAGGAATTGATCAAGAGTAATGTATCACAGAAAATACTGAACCCCAAATGAAGGCTGAGCATGACAGTGGGACAAGAGGAAAGTAAAAGGAAATAGAGGAAAGAACTGGGGCATAAAGGTAATTTATAGAGGTCTAAATACAGGCATGTACATAGGTGTATATATTTACATATGATGATGGGGAAATAGATCAATGTGCATAGAGTTGTAGGGTTAGTATTAGGAAAGCAGATGGGCTTTGAACCTCCACTCAAGTACTTCCTCAGTGCAAGAACAGTTTGTTCTATTAAATTGACATTCCATGATGCTCACCTTCCTGACATGATCACTGAAGACAAATGTGTACATAAGCAAAGGTGGTGAAGAAAGCTGATGGATGGTGCCTGGCTATCAAAATATGTAACATCTGGGATTTTAAAGACTTGAAAGTAAGCAAGCTGCCATCTAGCTCAGAAGCAACAAAGCCCACATGGAAGAAGCACACCAGCTTGTGGGCCACAAGGTGTCAAAGGGATCAGTTATCAGACTTCAAGACATAAAAATCATAACATGGCGTGCTCATTTTCCTGATATGATCACTGGTGACAAATGTGTGCATAAGCAAATGTGGTGAAGAAAGCTGATAGTGCCCAACTATCAAAAGATATGGAGTCTGAGGTCTTAAAGGCTTAAGTAAACAAGCGACCATCCAGCTTAGAAGCAACAAAGCCCACATGGAGGAAGCACACCAGCCTGGGTGACCATGAAGTGTCCAAGGTATCAGTCAGCAATGAACTAAAAATTATATCATTATAAATGAGGGGAAGTACACATTGGGAACCCAAAGCCCATCAATAGGTGAAGCAACATCCTCTTACAGAGGGGTTGCAGGAAGGAGATGAGCTAGTTAAGGTACAGTCTAGTAACAATGAAATATGCAACTTTCCTCTAGTTCTCAAATGCTTCCTCCCACCCACTATCATGATCCCAATTCTACCAAACAAATCCAGCTAGACCAGGGGGTGTACACGGGAGTCAGAAACAAGGGGAAATTAGGATAGATGATCCCTCAGGACTAGTGGTGGGAGTGGTGAAACTAGAAGGTTTGAGGGATGGTGGAGTACAAAGGGGAAACCAATTTCAGGATCTACATATAACCTCCTTTCTGGGGTACAGACAACAGGGAAGTGAGTGAAGGGAAACATTGGACAGTGTGCAATATGAAAAAGTAATAACAAATAACAATTTGTAAATTATTCAGCGTTCATGCTGGGGGAGGGAAGGGAAAAATGGGAAGCTGGTACTGGGGACCTAAGTGGAGGGAGGATACTTTGTGAGTGATGATGGCAATAAATGTGCAAATGCAGCCTGCATACAATTGAAGCATGTATGGATCATGATGGGACCTGTATGAGCCCCCAATAAAATGATTTATATAAAAAAGAAGTTGGTGGGATATTGTCATGCTTGGCAGAGTAGAGGGACGACAAGATGGATTGACACAGGCTGAGCCCCGGTGGCATAGTGGTTGAGTGCAGGCTTGGATTCATATCCAGCAGCAGCAAGGCTCCCTACCTCACACCATACACCATCGTCAGTGCAAGGCTCCCTACAAGTGGATTAAATATTTAAATATGAAACACAGGACAATAGACTTCTGAAAGACTACACACACAAATATATAAATGGCCATAGTATAAAAAGGTACTTCTTAAAAAGATACAAATGGTGCCCACTATAAATGAAAAGACTGATAAATTGAACAAAATTAACACTTTAAATTGATGCATCTAACATATGGTGCTGGGGAAGATAATGGAAGTTATCAAGGACCACCAGAAGAACACAATTCTTCATAGAAGGAAGATTGATGGCATTTCATCTTTTGTACTTTAAGCATGTTATTAGGAAGGACCAATCCCTGGGGAAAGATATGTATGCTTAGTAAAGCAGAGGGTCAGCAAGAAAGAAGACACTTGATGAGATGGATTGACATGGGGGCTACAACATTGGGATTAAGTATAACAATAATTATGACAATACTGAAGAATTGGGCATTGTTTTCTTCTACTGTACACAGGATTGATACGTGTTAGAGCCGATATTATAGCACCTCATAACAACATACAAAACTAAAAATTCATCTTTTCATTATGTGTAAACAAGCAAGTCATAGAGTGGGAGAAGGTGTCTGACATCCATATACCTAAACAAGTGGAACTTCCATATACTACTAGGGGGAAGATAAATTTGTAAAATTATTTTTGAAGCCTTCTTGGCACTTTCTACTAAATCTAAACATATCCAATAATTCCACTCATAAGGAAAAATATATGCCTATAACGAAAAGATGGGTTCAAGACTACTCATTACAGCATTATACTTAAGAACCCCAAACTAGAAGCAACCCAAACATTCATTAGCTAGATACCATGAAACCAGATATAATACATATTAAATGAACACTTAAAATGGATGGATAAAGGCAGTCATATTCATATAATAGAATACTATTCCAGAATATAAATAAACTACTGCTACATGAAAGAGACCACAGATAAGAAATTAAATGAAAAGCAGAATAAATGTAAGGTGATTCACAGGCAGGCAAAAGTAAGCCATTTTATTGAAAGTGAGGATCATGGTTACCTTTGGGAAGGAAGAAAGATGTAATGATATAGAAGATGAACTGGGTGCACTCCAGGTATAGGTAATGTCATATGTATTGATTGCTTAGTGTTCATACAGGTTATCTTAGTTTCCCAGGGTTGTCATATCAAAATAGCATTAAGTAATGACTTGAAGGATAGAAATTTATTTTCTTAAAGCTGAGGTAATGGTAAGTCTATATTCAGAAACTATATCTAGAAAGACTGTCTTTGTCTTTTTATGGAGTTCCTGGGCTTGTAGTTATATGTGTCTCTGTCACCACATGGAATATGTCTCCCCCCTCTGTGTATAGGTTTTTCTCCAGTCTACTCTTCCTATAAGAGACCTCTAAGAAGAGATGCGGTTTAGGACCCCTCCCTATTTGATAATACCTGATGAACCTAACATGAAAAGGCCCCTATTCCCAAACAGGTCCAGGGGCTAGACCTGAACACTTTTTTTACGGAGAGGAGTAGTTTTTATCCACAAAGCCAAGCATTCACTTTATGAAAAGTTCAACAATCCACTGCCATTAAGTTGTTTCTGACTCAAACCTGTGCATCTTCACAGGAGCAGAAAGCCTCCTCTTTATCCTTGGAGTTTAAAACCCAATGCTTACCCGACAGTACCACCAGGGCTCCTTAGTAACAGCACAAAACCCAGATATTCATTTTCACTTGCAGCCAAGTACATTATTGTCATCATGTATAGACTACATTGAGAATTTTAGTTGCCCTGTAGAGGGTCATATGAGTCAGAAGCAACTCAACGGCAATGAGTTTGGTTTGGTTTTCTTCTCTCAACTCAAGGCTGCCAAGTTTCCCACCATACATGTGCCTAATTTATCTGGGACCCACGCATAAGGCAGTAACATGCACACACATTTTAGAAATGCATGGGAAGTGATGCTATTACCGCTGACTTTGCTTTCTTTCAGATGCAACATGCAATATTAAGAATGGCGGGTGCAAACAGTTTTGCAGCAAAGGTGCTGGTAACAAGGTTCTTTGCTCGTGTACAACAGGATATCAACTTGCAGAAGATGGAAAGTCTTGTGAACCAACAGGTCAACATTGAAAGTTTTTAAAGCCTTTAAAGACATAGGTTTCAAGTATATATTTACACCTTCAACATTTCAACTAGCCAGCAGAATTTTAATCCCGACTTCTATCTACTTCCCTTTGAAATCAGAGAAAAGCTTGGTTGCTTGAATTAGACAAACTAATCTCCCAAATTTCAGTTTCATTTTCTAGATAAATTCTGGAATTATCTACAGCCTGAATTCTTTTAAGCCTAGCCAGTTTTATTATTTTTTCTTTCTGCCTCTGATATAATGACTGAAAAGATAATGGATGTTCCCCTATGAACTTTTTGAATCCGTGCTCCCCCCTTATGTATCAGTAATTCATTAAGTCAAATTAATGTTGTGATAATACACCATCAAAGATCAAAACATGATTGATGGGATGATAGACTGCTTGTTCAAGGATGGTGAATTTTAAGCCTTTTTCTCTCAGGATCTGGCTGGTTTACTCTGATAAAAATTCTTTCATCTCCTCGAGTTGCGGGCTGAGCTTACATGCTTGGTGTCAGAATGGTTCCAACAATGATCTAATTGTTATATGTTCTGCCAGACTGATCAATCCCATCAATCTACCCAGCAAAGGACACAGGAATGTTTCCCAATCCTGTCAACTATGGCAGCACATGAGAAACTGACTAGAGCGTTCAGAATGCCTCCACTTCACACTCATATTTCCCTTCTCTCAAAATGAAAGTGAAAGACAATTTGAAATACGTATACATATATATTTGCATGCCGCATGATCAGTTATGTTTGTTAAAGAAGAGGTCTGTTAGACATTACAACCTCTCACGCCCATTGAATGGATTCAGAACCATCACAACCCTATAGAACAAGGTAAAATTGACCCCGTAGCTTTCTGAAACTATAACTCCTCATGGGCATAAAAGGTCTTTTTCTTGCTCCCATGAGGCAGCTGGTGGTTTCGAATTGCTAACCTGTGGTTAACAGGCCAACTCATACCCCACTACACCACCAGGGCTCCCTCTGCTTGATGTAAGCCAGATATGATTTCTTTTTACATCTCCAAAACTTGATGTTAAATTGATACATTAAAGCATGCCACATTCTGACACTGAGTTCCATACCTATCTCAGCATTGCACCAGGCAGAGGAAATTAAAGAAATGACTAGAATCCAGCAGTGCAGATGCTGCAAGTAAAACGGAAAGGCTTTAATGTTTTCAGGTCACCGACTGCCCTTCTGACCTCTTTCTGGATATACACTTCCTGAAAACTAGCCTACCTTTGGAAGAGGGAAAATAAAGGTTTTATCTCTTGAAACCAAGTAGCCAGTGTAGGCAGAAAATCACAGTGGTTAAACCTTTACAAGCCTTTCTAATGGAAAATATACCATTGCAAACCTTTCTAAGGAAAATACATACATATGTATATAGAGAGACCTGCCCTCCAAATATTGTGTTATGCTTGAAAATCACCTCATCCTTTAGCAAATTAAGTAGGCCAAACCCAAAATAAGCTTATCTGCCTTCAGTAGTAATGGTCCCTTTTCTCTAGCTATTGTTGATGATTTATATTTATACTTAAGGATTTTGAACTAATTTCCTGTTTTCCCAACCCCATGCTGTCTTCGTGATACTTTACTGTGGCTGGTTGCTATAGAAATGTCTGTTATAAGAAATGTGGCTAGGGGAAAAACTGAAAAATGAAAATGAAATATGAGGTGGCTTAACTTGGCTTCAAATTTCCTTTCTGATAGACCCCAATGTATCAGTAGGCTCTTCCTGTCTTCAGGAAATAAACTCACTGAAGATAAATATGAGACCAGGTCCTGGGTAGATGTAGTTATAATAGTCATATAAGTAACCTATTTGGTTGCTATTTTACAGCAAAGTAACTGAATCACAATGACTTATCCCCAACAGATATCTGAAGGGTCTGCTTTGGTATCTAGAAAACAATCTAGTCTATGGAAGAAAGTCTGCTAATAATAAAGCAGAAGGCATTCCATTTACCTATTTAGAGTTGTCAGTTGTCTTTGAATGGACTGTAATTTACCTGGGACCTGGCACCAATCATCAGAGCCTCATTCAGGGAGAACACTCGGGATTATAAGAGTTTTTAGTAATATAACTAAAGACAAAGTCCTTAGACTCTATAAAAGTCATACCAAATTTGGTTCTGGAACACTTTTCCCATTTCCATTATGATGTGGATTCCTGAGCCAAAACTTCTTTTCATGAAGAGTTTGAAAACTTTCCATGAAAATAATATAATCAACATTTAGGTTCAGACCCTGTTTATGGATTCAATTGTGTGAAGAGTAATGGCCTTGTGACAGGAATGAACCTGATGCTCAATTTTCATAAACCATGTTCTGTTTGCCAGTGAGGATATCAGAATACTGACTTATTTTTCTATTCTTGTAGTGTCTTTTCCATGTGGAAGAGTTTCTGTCTCACTATCTGCTCAGGAGCACACCCGTACTCTGAGTAATTTTGACACTCTAGACTATGAAAATTCTACTGAAGCTGACATCATCTTGGATAATTTCACTCAGAATACTTCATCACACTCAGAATTCACTCGGGTTGTTGGTGGAGAAAGCGCCATACCAGGTCAAATACCCTGGCAGGTACTCTATCCTTTTGGTGTGTCATCCCTGAAGTTCAGCTGGCAAAGCATCAACCCAGGTGGGCGGGTGAGGATAGGACACTGGAGCGAAAGAAGGATTTAGGCAAGTTGTAGCATTAGGCAATATGAGGAAGCCTCCCGCAGTGGTCAACTGGAGAGAAATTGAAAGGCAGGTCCCATGCAAAGTCAAGAAGAGCAGTGACATTGAGGAAATAACCCTGCCGAATTTTAGAAATAGAGAGTGAGTCTGAGTTTCAGATGGATGTGAGGTCACAGGTACCTGGGGACAGGGTTTTACTTTAGGCACAAATGCTGCCTGGATTGATGGCAGTCAGTCTCTTGGCCAAAATAAGCCAGGTTACTTTGCGGGACAGTGAAAAAGAAAACGATGCTTGATGAGATTCAATGACACCGTGACGGCAGCAATGGGCTCAAACATAGCAACCGTTGTGCAGACAATGCAAGGTCCGGCAGCATTTCATTCTGTTGTACCTTGGATCACCATCCCTTGGAACCAACGCAACAACACTGAACAGCAACAAACTACATTTTGAAGGGAAGAGAGGAAACGACCCAAGTATGAAGGATTGGGACAAGAACTGAGTTTCTGAAACCAGCCTAGGAGATAAGAGTTTGGTCAAAGCTTTGGCTCTCAAAGCGTGGCCGGCAGCATTAGAGCAACTCTGCATCACATACAATTTTCTTTCTTCCTTTGGTTCTTTCTTCCTTCCTTCATCTTTCTACAAGATTTGCTGTTTTTCAGGTTTAATCCATGCCCTTTATTCTAGAATTCCTCTCAGTGCATTCGTTGACCTTGGCCATGTTGTGCTGACTTCCCCAAATTTGTGCATTGCCTTTCCCTTCACCTTACCATCAAGTTCATAATTTCCCCCACCTTCCCCTCCCATCAAATTGTTGATTTTTTTCCTGTGTGTTACCTTCTCTTGTTGTCATTTTTAATAAGGGTCTCCTACAGTCTTTGTCCTTTTGTGATTAACTTATTCACTCAGTATCATATCCCCCAAATCAAAGTATTTTGTGATACGGTTCATGGATTCATCATTATTTTTTACTGCTGTGTAGTATTCCATTGTGTGCATGTACCAGAGTTTGTTCATTCATCGATGGACACTTAGCTTGTTTTCCACTTTTTCTATTATGAACAACACTGCAATGAACTTGGGAGTGTATATGTCGATTCAAGTTGAGGTTCTTTTTTTGTGGAGAGGTATGTACCTAATAATTTGATTATTGAATCCAATTACATTTTTAGCTTTTTAGGGAAGCATCATATATTATCCCCTAGTGGTTGTGCTAGTATACATCTCTACCAAGAGTGTTTAAGAGTTTTAACCTCCTTACAACCTGGCCAACATTTGATTTGGTTTGTTTTTATCAGTTCCATTCTTTCCACAAATGGATTTATATCTGGGTTCTCAATTCTTTTTCCCTGGTTCAATGGAGTGGTATATCATCGTAGCTTTTATTTACATAGCTCTAAGATGGGTTGGACTTCTCACTAGGATGGTAGTAGTTCGAAAGCACCAGCTGCTCTTCCAGAGAGAGATGGGGTTTCCTACTTCCATAAAGAGTGACAGTCTCAGAAACCCATGAGGAAAGTTCTAACCTGTCCTACAGCATTGCTGTGAGTTAACATTGCTTCAAGGACAGTGAGGTTGAGTTTAATGAAAGCCAAAAGAGCCCTGGTGATGTAGTGGTCTATACATTGTGATGCTAAGCACAAGGGAAGCAGTTAGAAACTGCAAGTCATTTCATGGGGGAAAAGATGAGGCTCTCTACTCCTATAAAGAGGTATAGTCTTAGAAACCCAAAGGGATCATTTTATCCTATCCTATAGGACAGTAGTTCTCAACCCCCCTAGTACCTAGACCCTTTAATGCAGCTCCTCATGTTGTGGTAACCCTATATGTTGGCATATCTGCATGTGGGTGGACCCACCTGGAGAAGGATGGAGGAGCAGTGTCTCCATGCCTAAGACCATTGAAAATATGGTCTTGGGCAACCCCTGTGAAAGGGTCATCCGACTCCCAAATGAGTTGTGACCCACAGTTTGAAAACCCCTGTAATAGGGTCACTATGCAATCGGGAATGGATTTCATGACTGAGAGTTTGGTTCTTTGAATTAATAATGCCCTGGTGATGCTGTTGGGTAAGCAAAAGACTACTAGCCACATGGTGGGAAGTTCAAAACCACCTGCTTTTTGTGGGGGGTGGGGGAGGTTGTCTACTCCTGTAAATATTTACAGGCTCAGAAATCTAAAACACTATAAGTCAGAATCTACTCTATGACAGTGTATTGGTTTGTTGGCTAGAAGGGCTAATGTCAGCAAGCATTTCTCCACGAGTTTGTTAGTCACCTCACTGCATTGTTTGCTGAACTGTATCTGTTCATAGTCTTTGTCTATTTTTAAATTGTGTTGCTCATATTTCAGTTATTAAAGTGTAGAAATTTTCTTTAAATTTTAGAGATTAGACCTTGTGGAATATGTCATAGCCCAAAATTTCCCCGAAATCTGTCGATTCTCTTTTTATTTCTTGGAGAAATCTTTTGATGAGCATAAAAAGAGATCACTTTACCCAGTGTATTTTCCATTGTTTATGTATGTTTCATTATTTGACATTCTATTTATGCTAGAATTAGTAAGACATTCTTTGATTTAGATTTTGATCCATTTTAAATTCATTGTTGTGTATGATGTGAGGTATGGGCATATTTTCATTTTTCTATAGATAAATATCCAGTTCTCCTAACATCATTTTATGAAGACATGATCTCCTACCTTGTTTAAGACATTCCTTTAAGCAATGAAGTCCCTGAGGAATTCCGAAAATAGGTGTCAGAAATCAGTGGGCAGGGCATGGCACTTCACCAGGTCTGATTGGAAAATATACAGAAGGGTCACCTGAGAGATTTGAAACTATTTTTAGGTTTTCGTATTTAGGCTTTTTCCCCTATATTTTAGGCTTTTTTTCTATATTTTAGGCTTTTTTTCTTTTTTCTTTTTCTCTTGTCTATCCATATAAGATAGACAGGATAACCAATCTGGTGTAGAAAATAATGGAGCTCTGGGGGGACATGGAAGAGGAGAAGGTAGAAGAAAGCGAAGGGGTGCTAAGAAACCCAGGAAGAAGGAAAAATAAGAAATCTAAAATCAATGGCAAGGAAGATGTAGAATGCATGGTGGGCTTTAATTAAGTGCAATGTAGCTGAGAGAAAGTACTGAGAGTTGAATGAAGATCAAATATGATAGTGGGACAGGAGGAAAATAAAAAGAAATAGAGGAAAGAGTTACCATATTTTATGGATCATAAGGCGCACCTGACCATATGATACACCCTGTTTTTAGAGCAGGAAAACAATAAAAAAAAGCTTTCTGAACCAAATAGTGCTGGTATACTAAAATGTTCTGGGGTACAACACCTTTGGACCATGCAATGCACCCTCATTTTCCTCCACTTTTGGGGGGAAAATAGGTACATCTTATGGTCTGAAAATATGGCAAATGGCAAAAGACACTTATAGAGAGCTAAGTACAGGCATGCACATATGTAAATATACTAATACATAATGATAGGGATATAGGTCTATGTGCTTATATTTAAATGTAAGTATAAAGGTAGCAGATGGGCACTGGGTCTCTACTCAAGTATTCTGTCAATAAAAGAACATTTTGTTCTAATAGATTGGCATTCTGTGATGCTCACCTTTCCGACACAATAGCTAAAGTTAAAATGGATGCATAAGCAAATGTAGTGAAAAAAGCTGATGGTACACTGCTATTAAAAGATATAGTCTCTGTGGTCTTAAAGGTTTGGAGTTAAACAAGCAGCGTTTCAGCAAGGAATTCACAAAGCCCACATGGAAGAAGCACACCAACTTATATGATCATGAGGTGGTCAGCGGGATAAGGTGTCAGGCATCAGAAGACCCCAAACAGACAAATATACCCATTCAAATTATGGGGATCAGAGTGGAGAAATAAAGACCCTCTCTAGACAATTGGACATTCCCTCACAAAGGGTTACAATGAAGGAATGGGTTAGCCAGGGTGCAGCATGGTACCAATGGAACTCACAACATTCCTCTAGCTTTTAAATGTTTCCTCTCCCCCACCCCACTATCATGACACAGTTCTACTTTATAAATCCAGATAGACTGGAACATATACACTGGTGCAGATAAAGCTCTACCATGGAATCCAGGACAGATAAACGCCTTAGGAACAGTAATGGGAGTAGCAATACCATGCACATAGGGAGAAGGTGGGGAGAGAAGGGGAAGAACGAGGAACCAACTATAATAATCGATGTATAACCCCATCTGCC
Source organism: Nesogale talazaci (assembly GCA_004026705.1). NCBI lineage: Eukaryota > Metazoa > Chordata > Mammalia > Afrosoricida > Tenrecidae > Nesogale > Nesogale talazaci. Next base: position 61,628 of record PVJH01004780.1, on the reverse strand, counting down.
TCAGAGGAATAAACAACAGAAATATGGGGTGTAAGATATGAAAATAATAATAATTTATAATTTTATCAAGGGTCCACAAGGGTGGGAGAGGGAATAAAGAGGAGCTGATACCAAGGACTTAAGCAGAAAGAAAATGTTTTGAAAATGTTGATGGCAACATATATACCGATGTGCTTGATACAAGTGATGTATGGCTTGTTATAAGATCTATAAAGGACCCCAATAAAATGATTTATCAATTTAAATAAATGAATAGATGCCTTTGCCTTATACTAAAGATCAGCTGACCATAGGTAGATAGATTTAGGTCTAGGATCTCACCTCTTTTCAACTTGTTCATGTGCCTGTTCTTGTACCAGTACCAGGCTGTTTGGCTATTGTGACTGTAAAGTATGTTCTGAGATAATTTAGTGTTCAGCCTTCTGTTACGTTGTTGTTCATCAATAATGCTTTACTTATTATATAGATCTTCTTTCCTTTCCGTATAAAGTTGGTAATTAGTTTTTCCCATGTCCTTAAATAATGCTATTGGAATTTGGATTGGGATTTCATTATACTTACGTATACATCACTTTGGGTAATATTGACATTTTCATGATGTTAAGTCTTCTTATCTATGAGCATAATACTTCCTTCCATTTATGTAGGAGTCTTGGGTCTCTTTCAGTAGTGTTTTGTAGTTTTATTTATGTAGTCTTTTATATCCTTGATTATATTTATTCCTAAGTTTTTTATCTTTGGGGGATCCACTGTAAAACGTATTGTTGTTCTTTTTAATATTCTCCTTATTGTAGAGGAAATCAGCTGTTTTGGTATGTTGATGTTGTATACTGCTACTTTGTTGAATACTTTTATCAGTTCCAGTAGCTTTCTTATGGAATCATTTGCAAATATGGTTAGCTTTACTTCTTCTTTGCCAATTTGAGTACCTTTTATTGCCTTACTGAATTTACAGTATAATATGGAATCAGAGTGGTAATAAGGGCCATCTTTGCCTGGTTCCCATTCCCAAAAAAAATGTTTTTAGCCTTTATGCTGGCGATTTGTTTTGTACACATTCTCTTTATTGTTAATTCCCTTTCTATTCCTACATAGTTCAGATATTGTGTTTTTAAAGTTGTATTGGCATGCAATTCACATATACTACAATTCAGTAGTTTAATCTTTATTTATTTAAAAAGTTGTACAATCCTCTCGCCTCCTTGCTTCTGAGATGACAAAGAAAAGGCGCAACAACGAGCATGTCAAGAAGGGCCGTGGCCGTGTGCTGCCCATTAGCTGCACAAACTGTGCCCGATATGTGCCCAAAGACAAGGCCATTAAGAAGTTCATCATAAGGAACATCGTGGAGGCTGTGGCCGTCCAAGACATCTCTGAGGCTAGTGTCTTCGACGCATATGTGTTTCCCAAGTTGTACGTGAAGCTGCACTACTGTGTGAGTAGTGCCATTCACAGCAAGATGGTTAGGAACAGGTCACATGAAGCCCAGAAGGACCGAACCCCCCCACCTTGATTCAGACCTGCAGGTGCTGCCCCACGACCTCCTCCAAAGCCGATGTAAAGATTAGAAGCTGAAGAAAAATAAGCTTAAAAGGAAATAAAATGGAAATTGTTCTTTAAAAAAAAATGTTGGCACTGAGGCCCGGTGGTGTAAGTGTTGTATGCAGAACTGCAGTCCGCGGGCTTGGCGGTTCAAATTCAGCGGCGACTCTCAGGAGCGGCACTGGGTAGCGCCCATGACCACCAGAGGCAGTGATGCCCACAAAACAAAACAAAAAAGTTGTACAATCATCACCACAAAAAAATTTTAGAACATTTTCTTATTTATTGTAATCATTGTTACTAGTTCATTCCCCACCCCCAATTTCCCCTGCCATAACTCCAAGAAACCAGTAATCCAATTACTGTCTCAATAGATTCACCTATCCTGGACTTCATACACAGAAAAGCATACCAAAAACCGAAAAGAAAACCAATCAGAGAAAAGCCTCAATCAAAAAGAAAATAGAAACTAATAAACTAAAACATCTAAAATTAGTAAAAAGGGGAGATCAAATGATATTGATTTTAACCGAACTGCATTTGCAATAATCTATTTTAAAATGTAGTCTACATGATATCAAGGCTATTCACATTTCTGGTATATGGTCAGAGGAGATTGACAGGAGGATGAAAGCATATGCACTTTCCTTATTTATTTATTTTAATCAAAAATGAGTACTGGACTTTATCAAATGCCTTGCATTAATTAAGATGAGCATGTGATTTTACTTTGTATCATTTATGTTGTAGACTATGTTGATTGATGTTCTGTTGAATCATATTTACATAATGGGTATGAATCCCCTTGGGAATGATGCATTATTTTTGATATGCTGCTGGTTTTTCAGCTATAAATTTTGATAGTTTTTGCATCAATATTCATGAGGGATATTGATCTGTAATATTTTTGTCATGTCTGTACCTAATTTTGGTATCAGTGTTATTTTCTGTGCTCTGAAATACTCTGGGTAGTTTGAGGTCAACTCTACTCTGAATGTTTGGTAGAATTCTGTGAAGCCACTAAACCAATGCTTTTGGGTAAGAGGAAGTTGGAGGTAGGGGGTTGTTATTATCTTTCCAATGTTTTCTTTTGTAATGTGTCTGCTTGTATTGGGGGATATTTTGGAAGTAGATTATCAGGAATTTCTTCTGAAGTACCTCTGGGTGGACTTGAACCATAAAACTTTAGGTTAACAGTTGATCTTTTCTAGGGATACAAAATCTTGGAACTCATCCCAGACCTACTGAGTTATAATCTCGGGGAGTGGGATCCAAACATTTGCATTCTTACAGCCCTGCAGGTGGCTCTGATATATATAAGATGAGCCAGATTGTTACAGAAGCCAATGGCCTAGACACCAAATAGTATACGCAGGGGACCTAGCTCCACACTTCTCAAAGTGTGGACTGCAAATGACCTAAATGAAAATGACCCATGGGCATTACTGAAGTAGCAACCACTGGCCCAAGAGCCAGATTTGTAGCAAAGTTGGGGTGACAGGGATAGCCTGGGTATTCTATCTGTGAGTAGGAGTGGTCTCTGAGACAAGGAGTTGTGCTCTCCCTTAAGATGGTCACTAGACATATGCAACTTCTTACGTTTACATTGCCATGAAATAAAAACTCAATTCCAGGGCTGAGCCCTAGAGGCATAGTGGTTGTGTATGGGACTGCAGCCCACAGGGTTGGCAGTTCAGATTCAATAGCAGCTCTCCAGGAGCAAGGCTGCGCCTCCTACTCCCACCAGAGGGCAGTGGTGCCCACAAAAAATTCTCGATTCCACACTAGCCTCATTTCAAGTATACAATAGCCACTGTTGCTAGTAGCTGCTGCATTGACTAGCATCGGTACAGATAGAATATTTCCATCACTACAGAAAGTTTCACTGAGTTAAACCAGAATCAGTTTAACATCACTAGAATTTTCTGAGACTTGATTGTCCTCCATCATCTCTCCAATATAACGGATATTGAGTGCATATGTAGGGCAAGGGTTGGCAGATTTTTCAGATGGAAGAGCCAATCCTGTGTTTCACAGCAAGTAAAAAATGATTCAAGTGCCATAAATGTGTTTTTACAAACAAGCGAAATCACCATTATCTGAACAATAGCCTTTCCATTTTTTTCAATTTTACTTCAGAGTCAAATATATGGACTGAAAGTGCTCTAGATGGCTCAGGAGCCACAGTTTGCTGATCCCCGGGCTAGAGTGTGAAGGGAAGCATGACATAGACATTTAACCTTTTGCTGTTTTGTAAGAATAATATTGGACCTGCTCTTATAGCCAACAAAGGTCACCAAGACCTGGTGGTCTGTTGGTTGTGAATTGGGTTGTGACCAACATAGTTGGCAGTTCAAACCCACCAGCAACTCCAAGAGGGAAAGACTTGGCTTTCTACTCCCTTAAACAGTTACAATCTTGGAAGCCTACAGGGACTCGCCATGAGTCAGCATCGATTTAATGGCAGTGAGGCCTTTGTTTGCTTAAAGTACACCAAGAGGCTTTCTGTACCCGTACAGATTTACAGCCTTGGAAATCCTATATAGGGGCCCTATGAGTTGTAACAAGCTATGGTATGGCACAATGAGTAAAGTACCTCAAATGCCCCTTTCAAAACAAACAAAGAAAAAACCAATTGCCTTGACTTTCTTCTGATTCATGGTAATCTGTGTCAGAGCAGAACTGTGCTCTAGGTTTTTGATGGATTATTTTTCATAAGTGGATCACCAGGTCTTTCTTATAGATCACCTCTGAGTGCATTCCAATTATCCATCTGTTAGCAGCCATGGCATATGGCTTACACCATTTTGGGATGTAAGTGGAATCCACTTGTGAGGAGCATGTTATTTATTTTCAAATTGGGAGCAGAGATGGATAAAAAGATCACGTGGGTGAAGAAACCCCACAAAATTGAGGATTTCACTTTCATCTGGAGGCATTCATGAGCTCTCTGAAATCCCTGGAAATATTAAGGCTGTTGTGGCAATTACATAATCTACTGTCAATTTGAGGAATGGGTAGAATCTAGCCTGTCAGTTAGGTCATAGCCAGTGAAGCCTCTGTGTGGGCGTGGACTTCTGAGGATTCCGGGAACTCCTGTCTTCCTCCGTGGAAGCAAGACACACACTCTCCCTGTGAGGCATTCCTGTTATCAAGGCACATGGAGCTATGCTGATGCAGTTGGAGGTGAGCCACATGGAGCCCCTGTCAGCACTGAGCTGCTCCCACTGCCACTGGATGCATAAGACTTCCCGCCCATAGTTCTGTGATCTCCCAGCGTTCAGCATCATTGCAAGTGTTGTTGAGTCTGAAGAGGAACTGACAGACTGGTAACGGACCTATGTGCTAATTTCAGAATTATAGACTTGATATGAACTGGGCTGGGATGTTCACTCAATCTACAACTGTTCTTTATAACAAGCTCTTTCTTATACACGAGTGTCTATGGATTTGTTTCTCAAGTCCACCTGGACAGACACAGCTGTTAAAGACCAGGCCGTGTGAAAGAACAAGAGAACCGCTTAAAAATGTAAAATAAGTAACACACTCCTCTCAAGTGGATTCCAGCTCATAGTGGCCCTGGAGAATAGGGTAGAACTGCTGCCTCAGGTCTTCCAGGACATACATCTTTACAGAAGGAGACAAGCTCATCATCCTCCAGCTAAGCAATCCATTGAACTTTTTCATTTGAACAGAGGACATGGCAGTTAGCTTGATGCCCTCACTAAACAGCTGCAGAGGAGAAGAAAAGAGGGCATTTTCATTGTGGAATCAAGAGTGAAACTCCAGCACACAGATCCTGGCTGGGTAAAGAAGGCTCTTTCCAACCGCTGGGTCGGTCAGTCTCATAGGAGCAATCAGCTCTCCAAGTGTTCCTTGGGGTGTGGACTTGAAGAATGGTCCTACCCCTGGGAGTTAGGTCATGATCACTTCTTACCTTATTCTATGGTGTTCCCCTGCAGACACTAGCATAGCAACAGAAGTTTCCCAGAAGTCCCTAGAGTTCTGGCAGCTGTGCCCGCTTTACTGAGAAAAAGACTTCAGAGGGGATGGGCGCCAACCAAAGGATGCCATATTTTGTTTACCCTCCATGAACCCAGCAGGGGACGTGAAGAGCCCCAGGAAAACCTGAGAAGGGAAGCAAAACTCTGGGTGCAGTAAGGTCCCCTGCGCAAGAACAGTGAACTGCTTTTTCATAGAGCCAGCCCATCTTTAGGAGTTTCCAGGTGGCAGCAATGGTGTATGCGCAAACAACTGCTAGCTGCCAAGTTGGGTGACTCTCAGCCACCGTGAGGCACCTGGGAAGAAAATGATCAACTTCTCAAACCCACTGCCATCAAGGTGATTGCAATTCATGAGGACACCTTATAGCAGAGTAGAACTATTTCATAGGGTTTTGAAGACTATAAGCCTTTAAGGCAATGCTTCTCAAACTTCCTAATGCTGCAAACCTTTCATACAGTTCCTCATGTTGTAGTGACCCCCCCCATCCATAAAATTATTTTCATTGCCATTTAATCACTGCAATTTTGCTACTGTAATGAATCAGGCGACCCCTGTGAAATGGTCATTTGACTCCCAAGGGGGTTGTGACTCACAGGTTGAGAGTCACTGCTTTAAGGGAAGGGAACCCTTCATCTTTCTCATGAGGAACTAACTACACCTTTGAACGACCAATGTCAGCACTGGCAGACCGACATTTTAACCCAGCATCCTGCCTGGTTACAGGCTTGAAGATCCCATGAACACACAGGACTGATGCGAACTGGAATCAACTATATGGCCATCGCTAATAAAATTCTTGGACAACACATAGAAGGGAAAATCGAAGCACCAATACTAAGAGATCAAATGGATTCCTGGTAGCAATGTCATATAAACACTGCAATGCTAATCGATTCTGACACATAGCGAGCTCAGGTGGGATAATGGGATACACATTGGGCTGCTAACCACTAGGTCAGCAGTTTGAAACCACCAGATGCTCCCCATGAGAACAATGAGGTTATCTGCTCCTGTAAATACTTACAGCCTCAGCACCCATAGGTAGGGGGTCAGGATGGATTGGAATTCTGACTCGCAGTTACCCTGCAGGACAGAGTAGAACTGTCCCTATGGGTTTCTGAGGCTATAAACTTTTACAGAGTAGGAAGCCTACTCTTTCTTCCAGAGACGCTGCTGCTGCTGCTGACTTTATGGTTAGAAGCCCAGTGTGACCTACTATACCACCACTGTGAGTCAGAATTGACTTGGTGACATTGACTTGATGGCAGTGGCTTGGTGTTATTCTACAAGATCACCTCTATTAATAGCTGAAAAGTGAGCAATTTAAAATAGTGTTCTGACTAGGTGGCCCCAGCCCTGCCACCTGGCAAGTCTGAACACACACACAAACTAAGAGCTTTAGTCTGTTTATTGCTTTGGATTAAGATTGTCTGATCTTGCACGTGCTGTAGCCCGTATTTTCATTGTCTGTCTTATCATGAGCCTCAGTTCTGGGGTGGCCACATTTACTTTACACTTAATAATTGGAAGACATTTATATTCGATTGAACATAAATATAAGCAAACCCCAGAAGCCAAATAGTTGAGCTTCCTTTAGCTTTTGTATTAAGTTGTATCATATGCAATTTCCAATATTTGACCATTTTTAACCTACAGAAAATGTCTAGGGAAGCAGTCTGTCTATTCCTTATTCTATTCTTGACGTAAACAGTTCTTTAAACATCTTTGCATTCTTCCCAGTCTTGGCCTCCTGTCCTTCAGCTTTGGCCTGAAACTATCCTTAAAGGGACCTACTGCCATTTATCCTGTATCCAACACTTTCCATTAGATGGGGACGCACAGCAGTGGCAGACAGCACGTAAAGTTGTCATATGAGTGACTCAGCATTTTCTCTTTCCTTTTTATGGGGCTTGGGGGGGAGATTACATGAAAGCCCTAAGATCTTCACCTGGAGTCTCTAATTCTCTAGTATTTCTAGCTCAGATACAAAGTACCAATTAAGAGATATAAAAGCATAGTCTATGTAATCTCCTTTTGCCCTACACAGCTCATTTAGACCTAAGACATACACGATTTTCTGTATGTTCTCAGATTCCTTGATGAAATTTATTCTAAGGATTCATGTAGTTAATGATTAAAAACAAAATGTAAACATTCCCAAGGAAAGCTCAGCAAAATGAGTCCAGAGCCAAGGAATAGGTGACTCACACTTGTGGACGTAACAAGCTACAAGCATACGTCTGTGTATGTACACGCCGTGCAGAAACGAGTATGATTTGTACCAAAGCTAAAAAGCATGTGTACAAAGAGAGGAAAGCTAGGGAGAAGAGGGAGAATGGGGTTTGATCAAACTCCCAGGGAAGGACCAGGTTCAAGTTAAAATGTTCAGAAGAGAACACTAGAAAAACAGCAATTGCTGGATGTTGTCTTTAGTCAATGATGAAAATCAAGAACAGATGTGTGAATGTATGTTTGTTTTGGTTTGGGTTTTGCCCTGTACTGGTTAGGAATTGGACCTTCGTGATATTAAGATTGTGTTTTGTTATTGCTGTTGTTGCTATTGTTGTTGATTTTTGTCTTCCCCTTTGCCCAAGTGAATATGTGCCTCCCTTGTTGTTTAAAAGGGTTTTTTTGCATGTAAATATATGGTAGTGGGTACCTGTGGATGGGTTTTGTGTGAAAAAGAGAGAACACAGACTCTTGCTAGGATGCAGCAACCATGAAACTTCAGGACAGATCAGGACTCAACTGCCTTGCTGAAAACATGGGTTTTCCCATTGTCCCCAGCAGCCACTAAAAAGATGTCTTGCAGGAACTTGTCCTTGACCCAGCATGCAGTTCATCCCCACAAATAGCTAATATTTAGAGAGTTGTCATCCTGAGGGGGCCCAGCAAACATTCCCGAAGCAAGTAAATTGTAATATCTTCAAATGCAAATATATTTTAGGGCTTTTGCTAAACAAAGTATTTGCTAAAATGTCTAACACTAAACAGGAATTGGCCAAGAATGCTATCTATAATCACCAGAACACACCAGATTTCTCAGCCATCCACCAGAAAGTACCAGAAACCCCAGGTGAAAAGCTTGGGCAAAAGTCAGATAAGCTGTATCAGGCTGGCCTCTGTGCCCAGGGGCTGTGGAGAACAGGCCAGCCTAACTCACTGACTAAGCTGAGGGCTGTCCATGTGTAGGCCCCAACACAGAGGCCACAAGAACAGCACCATCATATCCTTTCCCCAGTGTTCTGTTGGAATCATCATGATCAGGGCAAAACCAAACCCTCATGTGTGTTCCTTGTCTTTTCCCCTTGGAACCGACTAGTGGTTTCATAGCACCAACCTTTTGGTTAGTGGCTCTGTGCTTAATGCAAGGCACCACCAGAGGCCCTTATTATAAAACAAGACAAACCCACTGCCATAGAGTTGCTTCTTACTCATCACAACCCTATAAAGGGGTTCCAAGGCTTTGCAAATAGTGACACATGCAGCGAGTCTTATCTGTCTCCGGTGGAGCAGCTGCTCGATGTGACCCTCTGGCCCACTAGTTCCTAGACCAACACATACCCCCAACACGTACCCAACAAGCCTTCGGGGCTCCTTTAGCATAAAACCAAACTCACCGCCATCGAGTTGATGCCGACTCATTGTGACCCCCTAGGACAGGACAGAACTACCCCCGCTGGGTTTCTGAGACTCTCTTTATGGGCAGAATTGGCCAAATTTGTTTCATGATGAAAATCACCTGGGCTAGGGTCTTCCTCCTGGACCTAATGCTCTGTGTTTATCATCTAAAAATCATTATTTTCTTATATTTCACCTGAAAGTTTACATCATGAATTATAGGCCCATCTAGTAATTTTTATAAAACTTGTTCCATGACATTGGTTAGTTTTCATAGTGGGTCAATATTCTCATCATTTCCATTCTGTTTGTTCTAATTTCCATTCATGTAGTGTCCCTGTCTCTTTTTAAATACTCAGTTTTGCTTTAGAGTCAATGTTGATTATTTGGCCTTATCTGGTTGATATTGAAGGAAATTCATTCCTTGTGAATATTGCTGTTTATTTTATAAGCCAATCTATGATTTTGGATAAAAGGTGACCACTGGGAGTGGCTTCAGATCCAAGTGGAAAGGGAATAGTGTCAACAGTTCCTCTCATCTCCATCGGTCTAGGGAGTCTGATCTTTTCCAAGAATTTTAGTTCTGTGCTGTATTTCTCTCCCTTTCTATCCAGGACATTCAATTATGTCCCTTGTCCAGAACTGTGGGTAGTAAAGCTGGGCATCATCTAATTCATTTGGTGTAGGAAAGGCATCCTGAAACTACAGCCCATGAGCCACATGCGCCCCGCCGAGGAAATTTATCCAGCCACAGGGTCTTTTTGCCACCGTTGCCTGTCCTGCTTAGCAGCCAACTCATCCCGGGCCCTCAGTGAATTTATTCATAGTTTAAACAAAAACTATAGTCTGGCCCTCCAATGATCTGAGGGAGAGTACACTGGCCCCCTGTTTAAAAAGTTTGAGGACCCTGGTCTAATGCTAGATGAGGCCGTGACTCACATGGCCTTTTAGTTTTATGGACTAAGTTCTCCTTTGAGTGTTTTATTTCCTTCATCCACTTCCTTTTCAGATGAGTAGAGATGGATGATTGTTTCTTACATAGCTGCTCACAAGCTTCAAAGACTGCAGACACTACTCTCTAAACTAACGAGTACAGCATGGTCTTTATGAACTAAGCTGGGGCGATTACCCAGGTTGTGGCCCAATAATATTGTCCCAAGCCTTCGAACTAATCCTTCAAAGTACTAAGCTATGCCTAGGTAGTCTGTAACTGGGTCTCACCTGAAGTTTGTTATACTTATGAATCTATGAGGGAGTTTCAAAAGGTTTGTAGGAAAGGGGGAATTAGAAAACAATGTAACTTTTCCATGAAGGGTCTGAAGCCTCCATCTATATGGTGGATGTAGACCTGTCTGTGCATATGCACCCATGTACTCATGGGTACCTGTCCATTCATCTTACCATGCTTAAGCACTTCATCTTGACATTTTCATTTTATGAATATAGTCAAAAGGGATCATTGAGAATGAACAGGCATAGGTTCTCCACCCCCCCCACACACACACACCTCAGGCTCCTCCCAACCTGCCCTTCCCTTCCCCATGTCTGGCCAGCAACCACTACCACTTGCCACTTTTGTGCAGTCAGACCCCACCCAGACCCCGCCTCCTAACTTCCACTCGTTCTCCACCACTACTCCCCTCCCTCAGAGAGGGCCTGAACACAGGCACAGGAAGGGGGGAGCTTGAGTACACACTCCCCAGAACATCTTGGGACAAAGCATGGCCTTTGGGAACAATGGCTGCGCCGCAGCACATTTAGAGGGAACGTGGATGGGGGCAGAGGTCAGTCTCAATTAAACCTGAGGCATCTGTCCTGGCAGGGAGTCTCCCCTTTGCCCACTGGTTGGTGCAATACACCGGGAGGAAGGGAAGCATACCTGCTACCTCCCTTGCCATGTCGCAGTCCAGCGACTCTACAGAGCTGAGTCAAATGGTCCCGGGGGGTTTCTGAGCACCTGGTGTTTGCCAGTTGCTGACCTCATGGTTAGCAATCCAACATGGAACCCACTGAAACACCAGTTCCTGGTAAATATGTATCGTAACGATAAATATTAAAGGCCCAACACTCATGATTTTAGGAAGATTGTTGATTCTGGGCGATAGGTACCCAGGAACTTTTTATCTTATCCTGTAGAGTTACGCATATATTTTAATACCGCTCCAAGTGAAAAGCAACAAGTAGAGTGGGAGCAAGAGTCTGGAGAAGGAGGTGGAAGGGGGTGAGAGAAATGAGTCAGCCCCATTGTCACCACGTAGGAGGCAAGGGTGTGTCTAAGATACAGTAGGTATGCAGTAAATTGAAACAGAATTAGAAGAACCTTCAAAAAGCACCCGCAAGGATGTCATCCGACCCACACTTTGACGGATTTATAACCCTTTTCCCTTAGTGGGTCCGTGTCCAGGGCACAATCAATTCAAAAAAGCAAGTCAACACTCGCGAAAGAGTTTACCACATGTTAAGTGCGCCCTCTAGTGTTCACACTTCTCCGCTTTCATCCCAAAGAAGTGAAGGCCCTTATCCACAAGAAAAGTTGAAGTTCCCAAGCGGAGCTAGAGATTGAGGTGGTGAAAAGAGTCATCGTCCTCTGTGGTTATGCAAATGAATTTATGAAGAGAAAAATGGATTTCTCTTCTCTAATAATGTCCACAACCAACGCAGCAGCCAGAGATGCCTTTGCTGCAACCTTCCCACCACCACCAATTTGCTCAAGAAAGTACGGCCGACTGAGACCTTTTCTGGCCAGGTTCGCTTACCTACACCGATGGAGGGTGAAAGGAAGCACGGACAGAGTTCACAAGTCCTGCCTGGCCTTCGCACTATTTGGAGATTTTAGGTCTTGTTTTGTAGTCTTCCAGTTGGCCAAGGACTCTAGGAGACCACCCAGGAAAGAAAAGAAAAAGAAGAAAGTAATTCCTGGGTGATCCATTGAGAACTAAGCTCAGCTATTAAACCAAAAGGGTAAACATCCCAGTTCATCCAGAGACAAGTTGTCAAAAATATCAGCCATTGAAAAAAGCCTTTGAAGTACAGTTCTGCTCGGCCACACAAGGGGTCGCCAGTGTCAAGATCGAATCCATGGCAGCTGATTGACTTTTTTGATGTGTTTTGCTTTTCATTTCTCTCTTGAGGTGACAGGCAGCAAGGCGATTACCTCATGCAGGGACAGAAGGGTCAATAATCACTTCCGACCTGGAGAAGTCAAGGCTGTGTTTCTCAAATAGTATAGTCAAACCCCAGAACTCGACGTTAATCTGCTCTAGAAGGAGCATCAAGATGTGATGCAGTCGGGCTGAGGCCCGGTGGCGTAGTGGTTGTGTGCGGGACTGCAGCCCACTGGGATGGAAGTTCAATTCCGGCTCCCAGGAGCAAAGGCCTCCTACTCCCACCACCTGAGGGCAGTGAGGCCTTTAAAAAAAAAAAGATGTGATGCAGTCGAGTTCCGAATCAATTCCCCCCGCCACCCCTTCCCGCCAAAAAAAAAAAAACTGAGAATAGATCAATCCGTTCTCAACCACCAAGTTTTACCCTAACCTTGCCTTTTTATACAAAACATGAAACAGAAAGTTCAAAGTAAATAAGTTCGGTGTTAAATAATATAATTTAAATAACAAGCACAACATTAGCAAGTTTTCAGCAACTACAATATAGTCGATACCTTCAGATTGATGAGGTTCTGGATCGATGGACACGGACGTTGAGAGGGGGCATGGAGAGAAAGTCATTGTTTGCAAGGGGAATACCCTTCCATCAAATCACCTGGGAGCTGCTTTTCAGTTTTTCTGCCCCCTCTCTACCTTTTTTCACTAGGGCCTGACTGGCTTTCTCTAGGGGCAAAAGGCTGTCTACTGTGGTCTGCTGGTGGCGTTTTCCTGTATGATGACACGGTTAACCAGTTTCTTATCATGAAGATTTTTAAAAACTCCTTTTTAAGACCCTTGTTTCTTATCTGAAACAGTACAAAAAGCCACAAAAAACTAAGAAGACTGTAGCAAAACTCTTGGAACACAGCCGCAAAACGTTTAAACAACGTGTACTAATCGCGCCAACTTACAGCAAGTGACCTAACACCAAAGCATTTGTTTACAAAAATCACCTGTGTGGGGTCAGATTCCGATGTTTTGTTCGAGTTCCAATGCAACATTTGCAACATTTCACGTCAAAATCTGATTGTGTAGAGTCTTGCTGCAGTCGAGGATGAGGTGCTACTATATGTCATGCCAACAGAGGACCCGCCTCACCTTGAAAAGGAAGCACAGGCCCCAAATCACAGATGGAGGCGGGGTCTTCCCATCTGCCTCAAATGGGTCCCTCCCTCTTCTCCCCCACCCCTCCTCGAATCCAGCGTGAGCCCTTATAGCAGTTACAGAAATGGCTTTGGGGAATGTGCTCCAGACACACTCATTCATTTGTAAAGCTGACAATTTCCAGAAAACTCTGTTTCTGCCAGCACCTAGAAACCAGCACAGGGCCCACTCTTTTAAAGAGCAAATGTTTTTTCTTGTATTCTAGATCACAAATCTTTCATTCTAACAGCCTTTATGTGTGTTCTTACAGGTCCTTTTGAAGCGCAGAGGTAAAGGGTTCTGTGGTGGTGCCATCATTAATGAAAGATGGGTCGTAACTGCAGCCCACTGTCTCAAACACGGTGTTGACATTACAGTCATTGCAGGTAACCACCAATGAAATCGGTACACTCATCTGTAGTGTCCTGGAGCTAATCCGCCACATCACGGTCTCCTAAGGTCTAATGAGGATCCTCAATGAATCAGTTAGGCTAGTCATACTTTCCAAACTCAACTTTTTCCAACCCCCAAGCCCCCATAGTCAATTCTGTATCACTCTTCTCAGTGGGGTGTGGGTATTTATTAGAATGTCTCTTTAGCAGGCCCTGGGGTGATATCTGAAAGGATGCTCAAATGAATGGATTATATGCAATCAGCACAGGGGTCTGGACACTTGAAATGGGGGCAACCTATGGGAATTCATGACAACTAGGTTCATTTTCAGGAGCCCTGGGGGCATAGTGGTTATGAGTTGGGTTGCAATCTGAAAGGGCATCCATTTGAAACCTCCAGTCTTCACTTGGGAGAAAGAGGTGACATTCTTCTCCAGGACACGGCTTCTGTCTCAGAAATTCACAGGGGACCATTTCTACCCTGTTCTATATGGTTTATTATGACTCAGCATCAGCTCAAAGGCAGTGTCTTTTGTTTTGTTGGGTAGTTTTTGAAGGTGGGTGAAGGGCAGGTGGGAAGATTGATTACTGCCGGTGACCTAGGTAAAACTTGGAACAGCATGGATAAATGGGATGGATTCTTGGTGTGAATGTGTGCATTGGCCTCCATGACACTGCCAAAATCAGAACAGGACCCTTTGAAGCCCAGTTCATAGTCAAAGATACCCAATGGGAGCTTAGAAGATTGACTGTTGTTTAAAAAGGATCATGAACCTCTTTTTTTTGTTGTTGTTGTTGTTGCTTTTGGGGCATCACTGCTCTCTGGCGGTTGGAGTAGGAGACCCAGCCCCACTGCTGGAATTGAACCTCTGTCCCAGTGGGCCACAGTCCCGTGCACAACCACTACGCCACCGGGGCTCAGCCCCATGAACCTCTTTATAAAGGTGATTTAACTGTTAAAGTGTATGATATGTGAATGTTGTATCAAGAAAGCTATTAAAGAACAGAAACTTGACTAATGGTTACCATGGGTGAGGGAGGATTAGTTAGTTAGTTAGTTAGTTAGTTAGTCCTTGCTTAGTGGACATTGAGTTTGTGTTTATGGGGTAGAGTAATTTGGAAAAAGATATTAATAATGGTTGTAGAACACAAAGAACATAATCAATGGTGGTGAATTATACCATGGAGAAATTGTTGAATTAGAGACTATTTTGTTGTGTATATTTTTACCAAAATAAAAAATAATTACATGTAGAGCCCTGCATACAAGGAAGAAGAAAAATTTCTGAAATTGATTGTGGTGATGATTGTACAGCTCTTCTTGATATGACTGAATTGTTGAATTATATGGGGTGTGACTGAAGTTCTGATAAAAGTGGAAAAAATAAATTATGATATTTTACACAAATAAAGGACAAAATGAGCACACAATGACAAAAAAAGAAAAGAAAGATATGACTGAAATAGATATTTCTTTTTAAAATACTTTTATTGGGGACTCTTACATCTCTTATAACAATCCATACATTTCTCCAATATGTCAAACACATTTGCACATGTGCCACCATCTCATCATTTTCCAAGCATTCCCTTCCCACTTGAACCCCTGATATCAGTTCCCCATTTCTTCCCCTGCCCACCTTCCCTCACCCACCCTTGACATAAGTTATAGATTTTTTTTTCATATCTTACATCATCCTTTGTTGTCCGTCGTCCACTTTTCTGTTATCCCTCCCCCTGGGAAGGGGGTTCTAGGTTGATCCTTGTGATCCATTCCCTCTTTTATCCCCTACTCTCCCCTTATCCTCCTGGCATCTCTACTCTCCTTGCTGGCTCTGAGGGATTTATCTATCCTGAATTCCCTGTGTTGCAGACGCTTATCTGTAGCAGTGTGCACACTCTTGTCTAATCTGATTTGTAAAGCAGAAGTGGGGTCATGATAGTGGAGTGAAGGAAGCACCAAAGAACTAGAGGAAAGTTGTATTTCATCAGTGCTATACTAAACCCTGACTGTCTCATCTCTTCCCTGTGACCCCTCTGTTTTTTCAATAGGTGAACATGACGTGGAGATAGAAGAATCCACTGAGCAAAAGCGAGATGTGGTTCGTGCGATTCCTCATTACAGCTACAACGCCACTGAGAATGAGTACAACCATGACATCGCCCTCCTGGAACTGGATGAACCCTTAATAATGACCAAGTATGTGACACCCATCTGCATCGCCAGTAAGGAATACACAAACATCTTCCTCAGATTCGGATCTGCCCAAGTGAGCGGCTGGGGCAAAGTATTCCACCAAGGGAGACCAGCTTCGATTCTCCAGTATCTCAAAGTGCCCCTTGTGGACCGAGCCATGTGTCTGCGGTCCACCAAGTCCACCATCTATAAAAACATGTTCTGTGCCGGTTACCATGAGGGAGGGAAAGATTCGTGCCAAGGAGATAGCGGGGGACCCCATGTCACCGATGTGGACGGAACGAGTTTCTTAACGGGGATTATTAGCTGGGGGGAAGAATGTGCCATGAAAGGCAAATATGGAATCTATACCAAGGTCTCCAGGTATGTCAACTGGATTCAAGCAAAAACAAAGCTGACTTAAGTCAGCATTTCTTTCCAAGGTTGGCTTCTTAGATGGAATAGAAAGTGGGCAGGATCCCTTAGTAAGTAATCATTCCCCTCCCCCCAGCTTGGTAGAGTTCAAGGAGCATGCTGCCTACAGTACCTATTGCACGAGAGGAAGTTGAAAAGAAAATGTACCTTATAATCTAGGGAAATAGTCAAGGAGGCAAAACTCCAATCGTTGACAAGATTGTGAAATCAAGCTTCTCCCTACCCTGCCTTCCAACCACCATGGCATCCTACCTGAGTCTTCCCTCCTGAGCCAGCAGTCCATGCTCCAGATATTTCTTTCCTATCAATAGTTGCCAGGTCTGTGGCCAGAAATCGTGTCTAGTCAATCACAAGGATGAAGGGAGAAATGTAGTAGCTGTCATAGGCAGAACCCGTGCGTGCCCTGAGCACAGTAGTTGGTGACAGGTTAAAACCCATCAGAAGCATTGCTTCTCTAGCCTGACCACATTCATGAATCTTTTCTCTTTTCCACCTCCCAACTCCCCAGTTTCACTCCCCCTCTCCTTGCACTGAAGGGAAGAAGGAACATAGCTTGTACCAACTGACACACATCTATCAAGGCCTGGCTTGTTTTCAGACTGGCTTTTTAGAATGCAGGCATGAAGTAAGGTGCCTGGGAAATTTGAGGGGAAAGCTCTGTTTAGTGAGTTACATTATTAAAATCCATATCCAGAGGAAGCCATGCACCCATCTATAAGACTCCTTTAAGATGAGGTGACCAGATGTCCCGCTTTTTAACAACTTGTCTCATGTCCCACGGCATTTTAGAATTAAATAAATATATTACAATACTATTTTTGCGTTCTATGAAAATGTTGGTTCCTCCATACAGACCCAATTTTTAATCAAGAACCCACCTCCACCCGCACCTCCTGTTCAATGGTGTCCCGCTTAAAATCTGGTCATTTTACTTTAAGACCTAGTAATTGTGTGAGGGCAGAAGGCAAGACTGACATATGATCATAGCTAAGAAAGCCACCCAGCTGTATTGTCTGTATCTGGGGAAAAAAGTGAACAAGAAAAATAGTTTGAAGGCTAGAACTAGTAGCTTCTTCATGGAAAATGAGATCAGCAAATCTCCTGGCTTGGAACACTGTCCAAGTTGAACAAAGTTGCCCAGAGAACATGATCATCATGTCTCAAGGCCAAATAAGAAGAGGCTTCCAAAGTTCTTGAGAGAATTCCATTATCTTTTCATTCTATTTTTCTCTGAACTTTTTGAAACCCCTTCATAAATAGACACCTCCAGTGAGTCCATCAGACTGAATGGCATGAAGCAGTATCATAAACCAACTAAATCTCCACCTTTCTGTTTCATAAAACATTTTGATTGCACCTGTCTCTTCTACATTGACTTTAATGGAGGGAGAGAATCTGTTTACCTACTGAAATTAGCGCATCAATTTCACAAACAGCCATACTTCTCTTTGTGAATGAATAAACGGATGTTCTTGTTCATACTCAGCATGTTGTGAATTTGCTTACTTCGAATCAGTCACTCACTGTCGATTTGTTTCCACATGGAACTACTGACAAAAGCATGTTCGGGAGGTCTCTCTCCCGGGGAGTGGCTGGTGGGTTCGAATCACTGTCCTTCTTGGTGCGTAGCTGGGTGCTTTCACAACCACACGGCCAGAGCGCCTTCCTGTTTGCCAAACATCAGTAAATCTTCCTTGAATTGGCACCCATGTCTATTTTGTGAATGTCCATCAAGTAATGTATGGAAATGGCTTTGGTACTACTCATGCAAATGGTGAACACCTTTTGCCTGCTGACTGTAAGTTTGGCACTTCGAGTAAAGCCAGAGGCACATCCAATGAGAAGATACTCCTGGAAGACTCCAGCTCTATGGAGCCCCGTTCTACTCTTGGCCGCCCAGGAGCTCCGAGTGGGAGTTGACTCCAACTAGGGTACTACAGGATGACTCAGTAGCTAGCGGCTCAACAAATGTTGGCTGAATCGGAATCCAAGTTTATCCAGAAGAGTGGTTACTTTTGTACTGAGTATCTCCAAAGGAAGTTTCCATGAAGAGAAACAACCCCCGGGATTGAGGTTTCATGAATAACCAAAGCAAACAGTTCTGCTCTTCTTGGTTTCTGGAAGTTGGCAGAGGCTGCTAATGCAGGCATGGAAACAAGCTACTGTGCATTTGAATGACAAAAGGTCTGGAGCCATTGTGCTGGGCAGATGGAAAAAGTGAAGTGCTCTGGCCTTGTTGCTATAGAGACCAACCCTTCCAAAGATGGCCAAGAGGAGCTGGGTTCATACCTATGAGGACTGACCCTCCTGGTGGCAGGGGGTGGAACTTCTGCAAATGCCCAAGCCAGGGTGATATTTTTGCCCAAGAATTCAAGAGCGACTGGATTCCTCGCTAGCCGCATGCCAGCCACTACCTGCTGGCAGCTTCTGAGCCAGACCCTGACCCAGTTCTGCCAAGGGCACATACAGTCTCTATACAGGAAGCATGCGTGCTTTGAAGTTCCCTGTCTTC
This sequence comes from Nesogale talazaci, assembly GCA_004026705.1. Taxonomy (NCBI): domain Eukaryota; kingdom Metazoa; phylum Chordata; class Mammalia; order Afrosoricida; family Tenrecidae; genus Nesogale; species Nesogale talazaci. Next base: position 42,659 of record PVJH01004780.1, on the reverse strand, counting down.
TACTTGGCCTAAACAGGCAGAAGCATGCTGTGGTGATGCTGGCATGACAGATGAAGAGAAACATGAACTGCTGTGGTTGCCGAGTGAAGAAAAACTTGTCAAAGGAGGGTCGTCATTTTCCCTTGCTGTTTCCACCTGACTTTTGGGTCCTTGGAACATTGGTTCCTTTATAGTGACAGGCACAAAAATCAAATCCATTGCCATCGAGTTGGTTCTGACCCGCAGCGAGCCTATAGGACAGAGTAGAACTGCATCCTAGGGTTTCCGAGGCTGGCATTTCCACAGAAAGAGACTGCATCGTCTTTCTGCTGTGGAACAGCTGGTGATTTCAAACTACTGCGCCTGAGGTCAGCAGGCTGCCGTGAAGCCCACTCTATCACCAGAGTCCAAAGAACTGTTTCGATGTCTCTGCCAGGGAACAAAAGAAAGGATTTTCCTTCCTACTTTCTTGGCCCAAAACAGACCCATCCACAAGACCCGTTTTGCATTTCTAAAAATAAAATTCTCCCAACAACCTCTAGTTCTATCTAGGAATGCAAAAGCTGTAAGTCTTCTTACATATATTATCCACTCCACCCTGTGCACTTCACTAAAGAAACTGAGGCCCAGAGAAGGCCAGGCTCATAGCAGCACAATGGCAGAGCCAGAATTAGAACTCAGGCCCCCCCACATCGCTACAGTTGATAGTGTTTTCAACTCAACCATACATTTTTAATCATTTTATTGGGGGTTCATACAACACTTCTTTTCCATCTTATTGGGGGCTCTTATAACCTTGTTACAAACTACACATCAATTGTATCCAACATATTCATACATAAAATCCATCATTCTTTTCTAGACATTTACTTTCTGTTTCGGCTGGGGTCGAACCAGGCATCCCCCTGGGCCAGAAAGTCCCCTGGACCAGGCAGCCTCCTGTACCCCTTTGCACCAGCCTCTGGGATTTCACAGAGATTATCTCCCCAAAGGGCACAGCCCCTTTGCAGAGCTTTTGTATCAGGGCCGGGTCTGTACAGCCTCTTCCCTCAGTGTTCTAGGAGGCAGATCTCCAAAAGACAAGATAAACTCACAAACCACTGACCCTGCAACTGCAACATCAGAAAGACTCATTCCCTTTATGGATACATAAGTCTTGGTTCAAGTCCTATATATGTCCCACTGCCTCACTGCCAGGCACGGCTTCCCTGGCCTAACTCTCAGGCCTCAGAACCCGCCCAGAAGCTCAAGGTGCTCCTGTCCCTTTCTCTACTGTCCCTTCCCTTCCTGAAAGTCCTTCCCTCCCTCTAATACAGCCTATCTTTACCTGTCATTCCTAGCTAACCTCTATTTCCTTTCTGTGGCTCCATCTCAACCTCTCACTTTCCACTGAGTCCTTGGGATCAGCTCCTCTTTTTTCCCTCCCTCCTCTCTGCCCCCAAACCTCATGGCTCCCTGACAGATTATAGGTTGTTAATTATTTTCAAATCTCACTCCAACAATCCTCTCCCTCCCCCTCTGGTTTCTGTTGTTCTTCCGCCTGACTAGGGGTGTGTGGTTATCTGCCATTCATTATGTTCAGTGACCCCCTTCTTCCCCAACAACTCTTATCACAATTCATACTTCCATCCATTGTGTCAAGCAAATGTGTGCATTTGTTGCCATTTGAGCCCTTGGTATCAGCTCGTCATTTTTTCCCGTCCCTTTGCCACCCTCCCTCCTCCACGAACCCTTGATAATTTATATATTTTTTTCATGTCTTACACTAACTGATCTCTCCCTTCACCCACTTTTCTGTTGTCAATCCCCCAGGGAGAGGGTTATATGTAGATCACTGTGATCAGTTCCCCCTAGCTTTACCTTACCCTCCTGGTATCATTACTCTCACTACTGGTCCTGAGGAATTTATCTGTCCTGGAGTCCCTATGTTTCCAGTTCTTGTCTGTACTAGTGTACATCCTCTGGTCTAGACAGATTTGTAAGACAGAATTGCAATCATGGGAGCAGGAGGGGGAATTAAAGAAATAGAGGAAAGTTGTATGTTTCATCAGTGTTATTATACTGCACCCTTCTGTAGGAAGATGTCCAGTTGTCTAAAAATGGGCTTTGAGTCTCCAATCCACACTCCTCCTCATTCAAAATAATATGATTTTTTTGTTCTTTGATGCCTGATATCTGATCCTACCGATACCACATGATCACACAGGCTGGTGTGCTTCTTCCATGTGGCCTTTGTTCCTTCACAGATAGATGGTCACTTGTTGTATCTTGAAGTCTTTGAGACCCCAGATGCTATATCTTTTGATAGCCAGGCACATCAGCTTTATTTGCCATATTTGCATATGCGTTCATGTCAGGGAGGTAAGCATCACAGAATGCCGGGTTATTAGAACAAAGTGCTCTTGAATTGAGGGAGTACTTGAGTAGAGGCCCAATATCAATCTGCTACCTTAATACTAAACCTATAAATATATGAACATAGATCTATTTCCCTATCTTCATATATAAATATATTTACTACATGCCTATATTTAGACCTCTATAAATGCCCTGTGTCTCCTAGTTCCTTTCTTTACTTCCTTCCACTTTCCTCTTATTTCACTATCATGTTCAGCCTTCATTTGGATTCCAATAATTCCTGTAAGTTACATTTTCCTAGATCAAGCCCTATCAAGTCTTGCCATGAATTTTAGATCATGTGTTGTTACCTTGGTCCTTGGCCCCACCCACTTTCTTTCCCCCGCCTCCCCCTCTCCCATGTCCTCTGATACTGTCAGGCATGTTGTTTTCTCTTCCAGATTGTTTATCCCACCTATCTTATCTAGATTTGCAATGCAGAGATAATAATATGCACAAAAACCAAGACAAAGCAAAACAACAAAAAAGGAAGGACAAAAAAAGAGAAAAGCCTATGAATAGCTCAAGGGCTGTCTATGCTCTCTTAGAGTGCTTTCCAGTTGTCATCTCGGCCCTATTAAACATTCACTCTTGTCTATACGAAATGCAAACACCTTGCCAAGGAGTCGATTCAGACTCATAGCAACCCTGAAGGACAGGGTGGAGCTGCTCTTGTGGGTTTCCGAGGCCATAAATCTTTACAGGAGTGGAAAGCCTCATTGTTCTCCTGCTGGTGGTTTTGAACTCGCACCTCTTGAGGTTCACAATGCAACACATAATCAACTACACCACCAGGGCTCCTCTGTCTTTTGAAAGCCCCTTTGGATTCTCAAGCAAGTAGGACATTCTGCCAATGCAGACTTGAAAAGCTGCCTGGAGTTGTGACTTTTTGCAGTCCGTTACCCTAAAGTTGGCTCCGACTCCTGGCGACCTTCCGTACACCATAACAAAAGGTTGCCTAATCCTATACCATCCTCCTGAGTGTTGGCATGTTGGCCCCTGTGTGATATCTAGGGTGCTGCTTTCTGCTGCACCTGTTCTTAGTCTGAAGCACCTCTGGGGAGGGGGGACTGTAGCTATTTTCAATATCAAGGGCAGCACTTCCACCGCAGTGCAACACAGGAGCAGCGGTTACAGGCACGCGGGTGATCAGAGCAATGAGGACACCAGCCTCAAAAGCCACGTGGCAGTCAAAGAAAAAACCCACACTGCAGTCCCTTACTCACAGCAAGCATTCAGCAAATACACGTGGAACGAAGCTGTGGGCCTGACATGGGGCTTTTCTAGTCCAGCTGTGAGCACCGGGCCTTCCAGATGGGGCATTTGATCTCTGGAGCGCGTTCATCGGTGTTGTCTGGCACACCAGCCAGGCAGCAGCATTTCCGCACTGCTGGAAAAGACCCCCCGAGTGCCCGGAGGTGAGCTAGGCCACTCCAGCAGCTGTATTTGGTGGAATTGAAGGAGTGCTTCAGAGGCAGAGGGCACCTGGGATTCCAACTGGGCAGTGCAGCTGGGGAGGTTGGGAAAGCTGAGCTAAGCCAAACCCACTGTTGTTGAATTTGAACTAGAGAGAGCCTCTAGGCAAAAGTGGGCTTTCCAAGGCTGTCGATCCTTGCGGAAACAGACAATCATATCTTTCTGCTAAGAAGAGACTGGGGAGTTGGGGCTCCCTTGATTAAGTATAGACATTAGGAGGCAGGGTTCTTTCTGAGCCAGAGACTAACACCAGCTAGAAATGGCATATTCTGCCAACCATGAAGGCTATCAAAGAGTCAAAGCAGGTAGGGGACCCTGTACATTTTAGCCAAGCTGCGGACCTACATCTCGGCTCATTTGCTCCAGTAGCACTTTCAAGGCAGACTGCAGTGAGGCCTCTACAGCATATGGCCACCTGCCGTGCAGGTAAACGTATGGGAAGAGAAAGAAGTCTGGCTGGCACAGCCCTTTAGTGCCCTGCTGCTAACCAAAAAGGGGGGGGTGTGAATGCACCCAACCGCTCTGCGGCAGAACAAAAAAGCCAAACTCACTGCCATCACGATCATTCCAACCTCTGGCAATCCTGTAGGACAGGGTAGAACCGCCCCTGGGCGTGTCCAGGACTGTCCATCTTGATGAGATCCGACAGCCTCCTCTTCCTCCCATGGAGCAGCTGGTGCTTTCAAACTACTGACCTGACAGCAGCCTAGCACACAACCCACTAGGCTTCCAGGACTCCTCCACAGGGCAAAGGTCTGGTGATTGGTCTCTGAGCAGATCACAGTGTAGCAAATGCTACAGGACAGTTCTTCTCTGTCAAATGGGGTCAAGACAATTTGGAATTAATTCAGTGGCATTCCAAGCCATATCAGACGAGAGGACCGGCAGGTGGGGCCTTTCTCATATAGACCAACGAAAAGGATCTCCACACTCACTCTCACAGAATGCCACAGGTATGTTTCCATTCCCTAGCCAGGGGTCCTTAACCAGGGGGCCAGTTCACTGTCCCTCAAACCGTTGGAGGGCCAGACTACAGTTAAAAAAAAAAACTATGAACAAGTTCACTGTGGCCCGGGATGAATCGGCTGCTAAGCAGGACAGGCAGCGGTGGCAAAAGCACCCAGCGGCTGGATTAATGTCCTCGAGCGGGTCACAAGTGGCCCGGGGGTCTTAGTTTGAGCAGTCCTGCCCTAGCCAGAGCATTTCCCTGGGGTAGGATAGCTTCCCCCTGGTGGAGAGTAAGTTGAAAATCGAACTCAGGGAATATTTCTGATTCCAATGATCTCGGGCTCAGGCAATGTCACATATGACCTGGAAATCTATAAAAATGTACTGACCACCATAAATCTCCCAGACACTGTGATGTATGGCTCTTCCAGATCAATAGCCATGAAGTAGCTATAAATATAGAGGGATCGCACGATTTGCGTAGCTTATGTTTAGTGCAAACCTATAACTCTAAACCTCCTTTCCTCTTGGCTTACATTACAAAAATAACTCAATTCTAGAGGTGCTTAGTAGGAAAAGAACACAAGATCCCAAGGTTAAGCTCAAGTGCCCGCCCCCAGCCCTGGTCCCTAGTGCCAACACAGTCTGCCCAGCCCAGCCCAGCCTCCTTTCAATAATCATGGGAAGCTGCCACCCTCCAAGTTCTACCAGCCCTACATTCACACAGGACCTGACAGCAAATAGATAAGGACATTGCACAACATTCTATTGCCTTCTATGGGGATTCTTCAGAAAGTGAACTGGACATTTTAGACCTGATTCAAGTATGCGTGGAAACAGTAGACAGTGTTTTGAAAATGCCCGAGAACTGAATTCCGTTTTCCTTGTAGATAAGGTTCACAATTTTCTTGCAGAAGTGGTATGGTATTGGAGACCAATATGAAGGAGAGGATTGTATGCGCTGATGCACAAAACTCCCTGACGGAAGCGGAGGCTGGCTCGGCAGGAGCTCTAGCCACTGCTGTATCAGCTGTGAAGCATGTGAGTCCTCCTAACACTCCAAGACAGAGTAACACTGGTGAAAGCCATGTTGGAGTGTCAAGCCTGCCCTCTTTAAATAAAAAATGTAAAAGGTGACTCCCAGGCAAAATCCAGGGGGCATAGGGCAGTCATTCAAATTTATCATGCAGTTGGTTTCCAAAAATAGAAGAGAAAAGTCTTAAGTTTTGCTCTTGGGTGCACACATAAGTGCACCCTGGGCCACCGTGGTTGGGGGCTGAGGTTGCTGTTCCCGGGCTACTGGTGCCCATGGCTGGTTTGTGGAGTCACTGATGCCAGGTAAGCTTTGGCCAGACGGGGCAAAGAGTAGGGCCTGGACTCCTGAGCAGCCCCCTTGGTGGGTGTTGTTTTGGACGCAGACCAGTCCACCAGCGAGGTGCTGCAGACACTACACGCTGCCACGGAAAACATAGAGGAAGAACAAATAGACAAACTGGAGGTGGTCACCCCAAGGCCTGCCTGTGAAGCGTTACGCTGGGCAGTCTCAGCTTCTGGTGCATGAGTGGCCCCATGTGGGAGCTGAGGCATACGATGTGGGAGTCGTGGCTTCATTCGGTCACCTTTTGAGTTCCTTAGTCATAAGTTTCCCTACTGTCTCCCGAGGTTGCAAGGTCCAGCCTGTATCATCCATACTGTACCCATGGAGGTGCTATTACTGAAGTGACTGTGCAAGTTAGACCCCAAAGGTTTGATGTAGGCCCAATTCTCAAACAGGAAACTATTCCCTTGCCACCCAAGAGCACCGCAAAGGAATTGGAGGCAGTGTGAGCCAGACTGGTGCCAACATGCTTATTTCCGTTTTGAAAAATGTACTTGAAAGTTTGAACAGTGGAAGGCAGCAGACAACTGAGTGAGTGACATATGCCCCTAAGATTTCCGTCAGCATCAGCTGTCTAAGATGGGAGTAGCAAACAGCAGAACAAATACTCAGACTTGACCGTGCCATTGGAGACATAATTCCATTGCAGACACTCTGGGTAGATCATGTTGTTACACTTCTGGATCTGGTAGGCATTAGCAGTTCTGTCCTTGCTGATCCAAAATGAATAGGACAGGCTGTTATTCCAGGAGCATTCATATACCACAGACAGTTATAAATCCTGCTGGTTTGTTGCAAGGAAGGTTGGATTGGCATTTGATCCATGATGCTCAAGAAAACACTGACGGCTACAGATTTCTACAATGAATATTTGCATCCTTGGTACCAAAGCAGCAACCAGGTTCACCCAAACCAGTGCAGGTTTCAAACTCTCAGACTGCCAACTGAGCCAAGGACAAAGGGGAAAAAAATGGTTGCTATGCAACAAACAGTACTTTAAACAGGAAGAGGAGGGACAAGAATCTATGACACATATGTGCTCTATGAAAAACCTTATTTACAAGGAACTCCCTGGATGGTTCAAATGCAACCAGTTATCTGTGAACCAAAGTGTTGGAGGCTCAAGTGCACCCAGAGGTACCTCAGAAGGAAAGCTTAGAGATGTATTTCCAAACAATCCCTTCAGAAACCCTATGGAGGTCAGTTTGCACAGACACAGAGACCCACATCAAACATAATCAACTCAACGACAACTAGTTACTAGTGGCCTTGAATTTCCAAGAAGATGACACTGTGAGAAGAAGAGATTATTGTCAAAAAGCAACTTTTGCTTCTCAAATAACAAAGAAAGTTTAAATAAAGTTTTTTATTAATATTTTTTAATGATTTGCTCTTGGATTTAGATCAAGGTGCTGAATAGAAGTTGTGTCAAATCAGTATGTGAAATTCGCTGTTGCTTTTCTTGTTTAGTAATTTTAAAGAAATTGAGTAGCCTTTGTGTGTTTTCATTGTCACTGTTGGTTTTCCTTTCCAAAACTGTGTTCCAATGCCCACCTAAGGCATGTCTTTATGTATTGGCTATTGCAACATTTTGAAAAGTGTTTGAGAAATGTCCCTCATTAGCTACAACCCCAAATGTTGTTTTGTATGGATCTTAAGGACAGCATGCTTTATCTCCTTCTGCAATTTGTCATCATTGTTATTAAGAGAACGGAGAATGGATTTCCATGAAAATATTATGAGCTTTTTCTCTTAGTTTAAATAAACTCCAGGGTAGCTGGGGGGTGGTGGTGGAGAGAAGACTCAACTCTAAAATAAAGAGCCCAAATCAAGAATACTGCAATATACCCAAACCATTAACAGTGGTGATCTATGACTAGACGTGCACGTTGAATGAGCATGGGAGGAAGAGTGGGAATATGTATGCAAGTTTGTCTTGACTGAGGATATTTGTATATGTGTATTTATCTAGTTACAAATATATCCTTGAATTGCATGGAACATACAGGGCACAAAATTATGAAGACCTCTCAGACCTAATCAAACATCCTAAGGGAATGAGTCCCTGGACTCTCCTCTTGGGGGACAGCAAGGTCAATTGTCTCTGCTACACTCTACTTTGGTGAGTAGCGACTGGGATTTTGAAAACATGTGAGCAGCCATCTACGGTTCATATTGGTCTCTTCCCATCTGGAGGAAAGAAGAGTGAGAGAATGAAAAGACACATGCAAACAATGTACTCAGAGGTCATGCTACAATCAGTCACCACAGTCTTGAAATCACGGGAACTACAGGGCACCTGGCTTCCAAGACCAGCTCTTCTGAAAAGAATCATATTAGAAGGCCCTGGGTAGAATGGGGAGGGGCATGTAGACCAGAATTCAAAATAATAAAAGGAAACTTTGCTAATTGGTGGGAAAGAGACTGATAGAAACACACACACACATCAACATGATGTCCATGTGTCACCCTTTAGTTCTAGAACTGGACTCACTCCCTTGATTGCATCAAAATTAATTTTTTTATAGAACAAAAGGGGAAAAATAACAGCAACATGCACACACAAAACAGTTGCTAGGGAAAAGAGTCCATCTTTGGCAATCCAGCACATCTTAAGTAGAAGCGCTCTCCTCAGAATTTGCACCAGCAGCTTTTCCAGAGGTAGATCTCTTGGCCTTTCAGGGGTGGCACCTCTGGAGAAGTGGTTCTCAACCTTTCTAAGGCCATGGCCCTTTAACACACATGTGGTGGTGACATCCAATCATAAAGTTATTTTCATTGCTACTTCATAATGGAATTTTGCAACTGCTATGAATCATCTGATATGCAGGATGTATTTTCATTATTGAAAACTAAACATGGTGATTCATCACAAAAACAATATGCCATTATATATAGTGAAATAGTTCTTTCTAATGATAAATACATTTTGTCTTGATGTAGCATGGTGTAGCATGGGTGACAGTCTTCACGCAGGGTACTCTCGTAGGTTAGGTGGGCAGATTCTCCTGGAGATGGACAGAGAAGCAGTAAGACCATTGGAAATAGGTGTTTTCTGATGTTCTGGGGTGACCCCTATGAAAGGAATGTTCAACCCCCATAGGGGTTGCGACCCACAGGTTGAGAACCACTGCTCTAGATGGACTCAAGTTGCCAGGCTTTCAGTTAGTTCCAAGTACCTTAACTCTCTGCACTACCTGGAACCTCACAAAATTCAGCAAGTCATTGAGACGACTTCTCATCAAAACCAGAGAAATACCATGAGATTTTCCAGAAGTCTCAGGAGGAATCCATGCCCACACAGAGGCCTCATTGGCTACTCAATGATTGACAGGCTAGGCTGCATCCCTACATCTCAATCATGAAATTTGACATCTCGAATACATGACTGCCACAATGTATATTAGTACTTGCAGAAATTACATACATCCAAAATTGCAGGTGTGCCTTCACCACTTGCAGGAGTAAACCTACATTGTGAATATACCCTAAACTTTGAGAAAGAAAATGCACTCAAAGGTAAAAAAAAAAAAGAAAAAGAAATTGTTAGGAAAAAATTTCGTAGGGGCTTCAATACAAATGGTTTAGGTTTTGTTTTGAACCATGGTCGTTTCTGGGACATTCTGGTGTCCTCGGGCAGGCCCCATAAGATCACTTGCACATGGACCACGCCAAATCAATGAAGAGACTGGAACAGACATACAGTAGGGACAATTTTGGGGAGGAGAGTTAATTGCTTGTGACTTCACTAGGGTCTACTGACCCTGTGAGAAGAAATTTTCTGTGTTCGAATACCTACTACTAATAAGTAGCTTTCCCAGAGAAAGCCTGTGAGGTGAAATTGGATTGATTTCTGAATAAACCCCAAACAAAATGATGGACCTAATTCCTTTTCAAGATGACTATTTCTTAGACCTACATCTGCTCGCAAAACCATACTTGAAATTTTCTCTCTTCTGAAGAGACAATTAGAGTGGGTGGTCTTTATGATAAGAGCATATTCAAAAGGAGTGGTCATCAATCTTCCTAATGCTGTGACCCTTTAGTATAATTCCTCACGTTGTGGTGACGCCCAAGCATAAAACTATTTTCATTGCTACTTCATAACTGTAACTTTGCTGCTGTTATGAATTGGGCAACCTGAAGGGGTCATGAGCCACAAGTTGAGAACCGCTGTTCTAAATGATGAGGTTCATACATCTTTTTTGCAAAGCCAACAACACTATTTGCTCCCTAGTCAACACATGAATAAATATGTGAACCCACCGTTTAACTTCCAAAAAACTATTTGAAGATGGATTCATTTCATGATGAACCCGTTCGTGATGATGTTTCCTTCAAAGAGCTTGAGATCGATGTAAAGGGGAAGACTAGTGGTTCGGAAATAACAAGGTGCATATCTAAGTGAGGCGTTGGCTCACACAGGGAAGAAACACACAAGCCAATGTGATCCAAATGTGAGAATTTTTAAACCCAATTGTGATGCAGGGAAAATTATCAGAGGTTTACATTATCAACAACTGTTTTGTAGAAAGCTGTGGAGGACAGTGGGACCCAAAATCCATCTGCAGAATAGTATCTGGTCAGATGAAGCCTCTGCCAGATCTCCTCTGGGGAGGGACACAAACAGATTTACTATCAGACAGATATTTTTGTAGCCTTGATTGTGGTGGCTCCAACAATAGTATAATATAATACTTGGTCAGTTCACATCCCTCAAGACAACCTGAATTGGCTCTAGGCTTAAATATTTCTCACTTGTTTCACAACAGAAATGTTCTCTGTGTGTGTGTTTTGTTCTGTTTTAATATTTCTGATGTTTTTTTCATATACTTTACTTTAAAACTTGTTGGTAGCGCCATCGAGTCAGCTCCAGCACACAGGGACCACATGCACAACCCAAGGAAACACTGCCTGCTCCTAGGCCATCCTCACAGCTCTTCCTATGCCTGAGCCTATTTTTGCAGCTCCTGGGTCAACCCCTCTCCTCGTAAGCCATCATTTCCTTCACTACCTCTCTACCAAACCTGCTGTCCTTCTCCAGCGGCTGCTCTTTCCGGACATGTCCAAATTATGTAAGATGAGCTCTTGCCACCCTTGTCTCAAAGGAGCACTCTGGCCTTACTTCTTTCAATACAGATCTGTGTTTTCTGTTAGCAATTCATAGTCCTTTTAATAATCTTCTCCGGCACCACAATTCAAATGCATCTATTCTCCTACAATCTTTCTTTTTTTTACAATTTTTTTTAATACAAAGGTTTTATAATATCCTTTCTCAGCTGTAGATCCTACCTAATTGTTTTTTTCTGATCATGATCAAACCAGTCTTTCTTATTCAATGTCCAACTTTCACAGGCATGTGACGCAATTGAAAATATCCTGACTTGGATCTGGCACACCTTAGCCCTCAAAGAAACATCCTTGTTTTATAATACTCTGAAGAGATCTTGTCCTACACATTTGTCTAATGCAATATGTCTTTTGATCTCTTGACAGCTGCTTTCATGAGCATTGATTGTGGATACAAGCAAAACAAGATCCTTGACAACTTCAACCTTTTCTCCATTTATTATAATATTATGTATCTGTTCAGGTGTGACGATTTGGGTCTTCTTTACATGGAACTGTAATCTACACTGAAGGCAGCAAACCTTGATCTTCATTAGCAGGTGCTTGAAGTGCTCCTCACTTCCAGTAAGTAAGGCTGTGTCATCTGCTTACCGAGGTTGTTAATAAGCCTGCCTCCAATCCTGATGCTATACTCTTCTTCAAATAATCCAACTTCTATGATGATTAGCTCGGCATAAATTGAGCAAGTATGGTGACAGACTATAACTCTATTAAACTCTTTAGATTGTAATGAATGTGTAAGAGAGGACTTTGAAAAGTTTGTTGAAAATTATATCATCTTTACTTTCTATCTTTTGAATTCCTTTTTTAAAAAAATAATCAAATTTTTTCAACAGTTGTATTGGCATATAATTCACATATCATACCATCAATAGTTCAATCACATCAAGAATTGCATAATCATCACCACAATCAGTTTTAGAACATTTTCTTCATTCATTAGTAGCTTTTCCCTCAACTTCTTCTGCCTCATTCCCAAGGAACCATTTATCTAGTTATTGTAGCTATAGATTTACCTTTCCTGAATTATATATGCAAACATTTAAAAAAACAAACAAACATAACTGAAGAACATAACAAGTAAAACTGTTTAAAAGGTTCATTTTTAAAAAGCAGAAAATATTAAAAACTAAAACTAATTTAAATTGATCACAAGAGATATCAAATGATAGAGTGCTGGATTTTAACCTAACTGCATCTACAATGATTCACTTTTCAATGCACTCTTCCTAATAGCCAGGCTGTTCACAGCTCTGGTCCACAGTCAGAGGGGATTCACCAGGGACTTAATCCATGTGTACTTCCCTTTCACTTGTTTTTAACTAACAGTGTCAACTGTTTTTTTAATTGCCACAGCTTTAAAATGAACAGGAGATGAAAAGATAATACATTTTGACCTTACTATGTCTGCCATAATTGATTTTACAATGCTCTCTGATAACAGGGCTATTTGCATCCTCAAAGATGATCAGAGGGGTTCATTGGAGGTTTAAATGTATAGATCTCACAAATCGGTTTGAGGTTTTCACAGTCATCATGGCCTTCTGCAAAATAGGTGTTCACCATTTAAGCTCTGATACCATTCCCTCCTTTAGATTTGAGTTATATTATTTAAAATCCTTGGATCACATAGGCTGGTGTGCTTCCACCATATGGACATAGTTGAGTTCTCCCTTAGAGGGCTGCTTGTGTGAAAGTGAGCTTTCTTTTTGATAGTTAGACCCCGTCTTCACGTTGCTATAGCCCCTATATTTTCAGTGATCTCTTCGTGAAGTCCAACATCAAGCAGACAGGGCCATGACATAAGAAAGAATTGTTCTTATATTGGGGCTAGAATTAAGTGCAAGGCCCAAATCCATTCATGTATCTATGGTTTATATGTCTCTGGCTCACTTTGGAGACATCATTGTCCATTTATGTTAGAGAACATTAAAGATGATCTATTTTTTACTAACTTTAGAAGCCTCATCATATATCTCTCATTGATCCATTTTGAATTCATTTTTATATAGTATGGAATATAGATACAACTTTACACTTTTGCATATAGAAATATTTTGAGCCAAACAATTTTCCCCAACTCTGGTTAGATATATCTGTCTGTCTGTCTACATACCCATCAAGAAAGAGAATCATGAAATAAGGTTAAAGAGTAAACATTAATCCAAAATGCTTATGGTGCCTCTTAAGTAGCACCAACAGGTGAGAGGAAAGATGCTTTCAATGTATAATTGATACTATGATTAAACAAAAATATGTGAATAAATTTAAGGTTTGACATTTTTAATGTGGAATTAACACAGTACATTTATATTCTAAGTTCATTTACTATATAATTAAAATTTTAAGACTTAAAAACTGTCCTATGTTTCATAGCAACATACATTTATAGCTAATAAAATTAACTTCATGCAGTTAACCTCGTAAACCTATAACAAATATAGCATTCATTCATTGTACAGGGATTGAACATGGAAAACAAGACAATGTATGTCTGGATCTGCACAACCCAGGTTTTCTTTCATGATTAAAATCCCTTGATTAATACTATGCAATTAAAGTATTTTCTTTGCAGAGGGACATCATTATTTAACATTTTTATTTCCTAGTTCTGTCTTCTAACTACAGGATGAGTACACAAGAGTAATATTTTTAAATCACAATTTTGTTGTGAAAACATTAATTAAATGAAATATAAAATACATGTACATTTGGATGAGTGAATTATAAACCAACTATCATCAATTCCAGTAATTGGGCATTTAAAAGTCATAATTTTCAGGCATCTGAATAAATAAAATCAGTGTTTAATACACAAACCTACTTAAAAGATAAATTATTTGCACATTATATAATTATTGTGCTCAATGATTTCCTTGTAAAGCTAATCATAGTCAAATATGTACCTAGTGTACCACTTCATTATACAACTCTGAATCTAGATTCAAAAAGCAGAAATGTGGAACACTGACACCATCATTCCATAATCCAGAACAACCCTGTGTTAGTCTGAGTAGACTAGAGAAACAAATTCATAGACACATATATGGATATAAGGGATACAAGAGGAATGAAACATTGAGAAAACATTCCAACTCAATCCAGTCCAAAGTCATAAGTCCGATATTAGCTCAGAGGTCCAATTCCAGTCTATAAAGTCTCCTTCCAACTCACGAAGTCACAGGCCAGTGGGTGCAGTCTTGTGTATCAATCTTGGGTAGAGGCATCCCGGCACTGGCAGGGGTCTCCCCATGGCTCCTCATTTCCAAGGCTCAGAGTCCATCAGCAGTGTCCATTGGCAGGGCTGTCAGGGGTCTCCACGTGGCTTCTCCCGCCCTAGAGGTCTGGTTCCATCAGGGCAAAGCCATGTGGCTTCTCCTCTGGCTCCTCCATTCTCCAGGAATCAGGATCGATCAGCATGCTGCCATCTCTTCTTGTCAGGAGTTCATCGTCTCGGAGACTGAGAGTCAAGTTTCTCTTCTCCAATTGGGAAATACCGGGAAACTTTGCAGAATGCTCAGGAGACAGCCATGCCCACACAGAGGCCTCATTGGCTACTCATTGACTCCATCTCCAGATTAACAGGCTAAACTCCACCCCTACATCCCAATCATGAAATTGACATCACAAATACATGACCACCACAAACCCACACGTCAATTCCATACTGCCTTCAAGCAACAGATCCTGTGCTTTAAAACAAGTGATTACACTGCTTACTTATTGAAAAGAATGCCATCTTTCGATTTCTTATCCAAAAAAGGCCCTAAGGAAAAATATAATATTAACCTAAGGAAAATCTTCACCAGTTTTTCCTCGAAAATTCTAAAGTAAGTAAATAGTCTGAGAAATAGTGCCTTGTTACAGGAACATCTTCAGTACAAATATAAACACCTAACTTAAATTGAGGGCACTTGGATCTAGAATGCAATCCATAAAATGTACATGAGTACATACTCCCTACAGTGCTTTTAGCTTTGCAACTTTTCAAAGTAAGATAATCCTAACAATGTGAAATTTCCAAAGAGCAAAGGAGATCCTTCTGCACTATTTCAACCCTAAATTAAAGAGCATAGAATATATTGCTGTGGTACATTGTAGTCCCATGTAAATAATAAACAAGCTATCAATGAATGCTAAGTCCGAGATGACTAGCCAGGAAAGGACATTAATTAGGACAGGAGTTTAAAATCTGATTGAC
Organism: Nesogale talazaci; assembly: GCA_004026705.1. NCBI lineage: Eukaryota > Metazoa > Chordata > Mammalia > Afrosoricida > Tenrecidae > Nesogale > Nesogale talazaci. The sequence continues at coordinate 27,150 of PVJH01004780.1, read as the reverse complement.
TCTCCTTTCTTGGAAAGCCATGAATGAAAAATAACCTCCCAAATAGCAGGTGAAGTTTACCTATAAATATGTAAAAGAATTGATTTCAAGTTTGCTGTGGAATCTGAATGGATATCCTGAAAATTTTTTAACTGAAACCAAAATAATGCTGCAATTTTCCCCTGAGGGAATGAATTTGTGAACATGTCCTCTTCTAAGGAGGAGATAAACTGTGAGTGATGAGTCCATATCAGACCTCAGGCAACACAGTGTGTGTCACGGGCAGTGGGGTTGGGGTGTGGGGACTTTTACCGTGCTGGTTCTCCTCTCAGCCTAGGAAAACTGCCATCCCAGAGTGTGACTGCGAGTAGTGTCAACGAAATCAGGAAGAAGATGTTATGGCCAAAAAAATAGTCTGCTTGGTATTCACACACTCACTATGGAAACTCTTATGAGTCATCCAAAATTCTAGTTTATGGCTTCTGTTACATGTGATGAACATTGTCATTCACTACCATAATTATTAAAGACACCTATTTGTATAAAAGTGGGTGCAAAATTAAATCAGCAGAATTCACATGCACTACAAATAGATTTCATAAATATTATATGAATGATGCTGGGTGCATGGAGAAATTATCACACATGTTTAAATGCATAAATAGCAGAGAGAAGGAGACATTTGGTCTCCCAAATTGCAAATAAGATATTCTAGATCAGAGGAAAAACCTACACGTGAAAAAGTCTACATGCTATTGAGAGATGCTCTCTCGTCGACTAGAACTTCCTAGGTGTGCTAGTACTGGTTGACATTCATAGACACCCATAGGTGTATAAGAAAGATTTTATATACAAGAGCAATTAAATATTGAGGAAACATTCCAGCCCAGTCGCCGGAAGCATCGCATCCATGGTGTGGTTCTTCATGTGACTCCTTGAGCTCCAGCCCTCTGACTACATCAGCATAGCTGCATGTGGCTTGTCAACGCAGAGTGAGTGAGTCTGGCCTCCAATGAGCTATTAGTCTCTGTGGCGCCTCCAAATGAGGTCATCAAGCTGCAAGCTGATTGACACATTTGACTCCTAGTCTTCACAAATTGACGCCAGATTATGAAACTACCAAACTAGTCTACCAATGTACACATAATACAATGAAGTATAATAGGTCACAGAATATTATTTTATTCTATGCAATATAATACAAGGGTAGACTTCAACTCAAGTTGCATCATATTGTAGCAGTGAACAAGAATCCATTATTGAGTATTAATTTGTTGTTTCAATGTAATTTATAGATACAAGATCTTGGAAAAGAATATATATATATATGTATATATATATATATATATCTTTTGTCAAGGATCACCAAGACTTTTCCTTTCATGCAGTTGCATACCAAAGTGACAAGAGAGGACTAAGTACCTAATACTCTGAGACAGCCCCATTTTTAAGACTTCAACTTTTCCGATAGTGTTGCAAAAATATGCATAGATATCGATAAAGGGCACTGGCAGTAAAAATAAAAGTGACCAGAGAGAGCTAATGTGATTTCCCCCAATTAACGTGCATGCTTATTAATAAATACAGAGTATACCTTTTGATGTCTGAAAAAGCAGCGCAGGCCTAAGTCGATCTAAATTATTGTTGTTGTTGCCATTTTGCATGCACTTTTCAAAAGGGGCTAGTATAGTCCATGTCTACCTACCAGTGAATAAACAGGAGTAAAATAACTTCAAGTAAAAACTAATCAAATACACCATTTTAATGTTTTGCATTACAGTTAACTGCATATTAATGTAATTTCCTTTGTCCTAAATTAAGTATCAGGACCTCTGGATCTATATTTAAAAGGATGAAAAAAACAGTTGGGGACAATCAACTTCGGGTTTTCTAAATGTTTAGCAGATCACATAGAAGTTAGAGGTGTTTCTACTTTGTAGGCTGAGTAACTGGAACCTTATAAAACACATTTTTTTCTTTTTATTGGGAGCTCACATAGCTCTTATCACAACCCACATAGATATCCATTGTGTCAAGCACTTTAGTACATTTGTTTTCCTCATCGTTCTCAAAACACTTGCTTTCCCCAGGAGACCCTGGTATTGGCTCCTCATTTCTCCACTCCCTCCCTGTTCCTCCCTCCCCCATGAACCTCTGAAAATTTATAAATTATTATTATTCGGTCATATCTTACACCATCCGATGTCTCCCTTCACCCACTTCTCCACTGTCCATTCCCCAAGGAGGAGGTCATATGTAGATCATTGCAATCTGCTCTCCCTTTCCACCCCACCTTCCCTCCACCCTCCCATTATCGCCCTTCTCACCACTGGTGCTAAGAGGCTCTTCTGGCCTGAATTTCCTGTGTTTCCAGTTCCTATCTGCACCACTGTACATCCTCCAGTTCAGTTAGATTTAAAAGCACGTTCTTTTGCCACGCACATTGCACTGTTAGTTCTTGCCTCTATTGTTTCATTTACTTCATTGAAACTAATTTATAATGCATATTTATTTACACAGCAATTTGTGCACGTATTTTTAAGTGACTCCTGCTTTATTCTCTCTCTCTCTCTCAAGTACTTAAAGAAGTGTAAAGTAGTTGACACAAAGTTAATCATAATGATCCTCAGCCTTAACTCTCCGATATGTAAACATGGGATAAGTTAATCATGAGAAATACATTGATTCATAAAGCTATTTCACGGAGACCCTTTGGCCTACTCCTTTGGGGTGCATAAAGCTATTTCGCTTTAGAAAATGTTCGAAATATTGCTTATGCTTTATTCTATTCAATAAATTTTAAGCTGGTCAATTCAGCATATATAAGGCTTCTTTATCTTTGATATGTCTTATTTATGAATAGTCTTTTTGTGTTCAATATTCAACTAACTAAAATCATGAAAATATTGCTGGTGGGTTCCAAATGTCCAACACATACCTGGCATTACCACCAGGGGTCCAATGGCATGTTTGCATGTTAGTCTGAGTAGACTAGAGAAATAAATTCAAACACTCACATACATATAAGAAAAAGTTTTATATACAAAAGCAATTGAATATTGAGAAAACAACCCACCCGATTCCATATCAAGTCCATAAGTTTGATATTAGTTCATATGTCCAATTCCAATCTATTAAAATCTTCTTCAGACTCACAAAGCACATGCAATGATGAACTGACATAAAGGGGAGGGTGGGCTACCATGTCAAATAGCACAGCATAGTGTCTGGTAGAGTCATCATTTAATATTTGATAATTTAAAGAAAACCAAATGGAATGTGATCTGTATTCATTATTCAGCCCCAATGGATCAGCTGAACCATCTGAGCCAAATGTAAGTCACAAAAGAATATGCATAGTCACAGCATTTCATTCTTTGAAAGCCTCTTCCACTTGCTGAAGGTGAACATGCTGTCTAGTGAGCTATACAAGGCATGTCTCAAACAACAAAAATAGGGGCCAGCACTGAAAAGAAATCTGATGGTTCTGCTTCTTAAGGAACAAAGACAACGGAAAAGCTTCCATGATATTCATGTGTTCCAGCTGGAGACCATCACAGGCATTAGAACCATACCTACCTGACCTCTGGCATTCTCATAGAGAAACTAGATGACATCTCTATTTTTTTACTCATTTTATTGAGGGCTCATACAACTCTTATCATAATCCAAACATACATCCATAGGGTGAAATACATTTGTACACTTGTTGCCATCATCATTCTCAAAACATTTGCTTTCTACTTCAGCCCTTGGTATTGGCTGCTCATTTTTCCCTCCCTCCCCCTCCCCCCTCTCACGAACCCCTTATAGTTTACAAATTATATTTTATAAATTATAAACTTATAATTTATAAATTATTATTTTGTCATATTTTACACTATCTCAGGCTGCTTATGTACCCATTAGTCTTCAGTGATTGTATCAGGAAGGTGAGCACTCAATGATTTTTTTGTTCTTTGATGCCTGATTACTGATCCCCTCAGCACCTGGTGATCACAATAACTAAAGACAAAGTACATGCATGGGCAGATGTGGTGAAAAAAGCTGATGGACCCTGGCTATCAAAAGATATAGTGTCTGGAATCTTAAAGGCTTGAAGATAAACAGCCATCAAGTTCAGAAGCAACAAAAACCACATAAAAGAAGCACACCAGCCAGTGTGTTCATGACATTTTGATTTCTTTTTTCTTGTCTTTTCAATACTGTATAATTTAATCCGAGATTTTTCACATTTCATCCATTTTGAACCGATCATAAAAAAACAGATAAAAATTTTTCAAAACCTAATTGAAATACATATTTAATTAAAATTATTGAAAACTCATCAGAACAACTTAACTCATTGTCAACAGTTACAAATATTGATGTTATAGTTTCAAGAGTCAAATTATTACAAAAGAGAAACTCTTCTTTAAGGGGTAACTATATACTCTGCATTAGAGAGTCCACTTTGATTCCAGATTAAATATTTCACTATTTGAACACATCTTGGAGTATTCTACTTTGCTGTCCTTTTATCAGCATGTCATAACATCAAATCTACCCCCAGGTACATGCAACAGAACTGCTTGACTTTAATAAATATACTATGATTTAAACCTGTGAACCTAAAATTCCTTTTTTCCCGATGATTTTATTGGGGAGTCTTACAGCTCTTATAAAATTCAATACATCATTTGTATTGAGCATATTTGTACACATGTTGCCATCTTCATTTCCCTCAAGACTAGTGGTGGGAGTGATGGTACTGAGAGGGTGGAGGCCTGCTGGAATAGAAAGGGGGAACCAATTTCAGGGATCTACATATAACTTCTTCTCTGGAACACAGACAACAGGAAAGTGAGTGAAGGGACACATTGGACAGTGTACAAAAAGAAAAAGTAATAACAATTTGTAAATTATTAAGGATCCATCAGGGAGGGGAAGGGAAGGGAAATATGGGGTGCTGATACTGGGGGCCTAAGTGGAGGGAGGATGTTTTAAGAGTGATGATGGCAACAAATGTGCAAATGTGGCCTGCCTACAATTGATGTATGTATGGATCATGATGGGAGTTGTATGAGCACCCAATAAAATGACATAAATTAAAAGAAGGAGGGGGAAAGAGGAGCTTATACCAAGGGCTCAAGTAGAAAATATTTGGAAATGAAGACGACATCTCGATTTCTATGAGTAAGTCTTCTGAGGCACTCTTCCTATAGTCTGCGAGGGCCTTATCTTTTCCTGGAGACTGGACAGCTGTGTTGAGACATTATATTACAAACCCGACTGCAGAACCACTCACATATTTGCATGCTTTGTCACCTAAAGAATTTGAACTTGACTTTCCTGATCCCTGTGGTACCCAGAGCAATTTTTCAAGAGCCAACAAATAGGGAGCAGTCGAGTGTGATAGGAAAAGAAAAACAGGGCAGGTGTTGACTTCACTTACCAAATTAACTTTTATTTTAAAATAGAATGACAGCATGAAGGGTGCAGAAAACAGTAGAACACAACAATACAGTCACATGACTTCTCTAAGCACAAATTCAAAACAAAATAAGCATGGAAATAGTGCATTTGAAAATACTGAAAATACAGACTGAAGGCAAAGACCCTGAGCAAAGATGCACGAATACTTCCAAAAGGACCTGTGGGCTCTACACTGATTTGCACAGGTGACAATAAAGGGCACAAAAGCTCCAAGTTCAATAGAAGAATAGCAATAAAAACATATTGTGCTTTACTTATTCTTTTTTTTTTAAGGCATCACTGCCCTGGTGGTGGGTAGGAGGCCCAGCCTTTGCTCCTGGGAGCCGGAATCGAACCTCCATCCCAGTGGGCCGCAGTCCGCGCACAACCACTACGCCACCGGGGCTCAGCCCCAGCTTTACTTATTCTTAATAATTTTACATCTCTCATTTTAACTTAAATCAGTAATAAGCGAAATAATTCAAGGCACACATTGCATTTAGTTACCAAGTGGACTGAGGGAGAAAAGGGGTGAACACTTTTCAAATCTGAAACAAGAAATTTTCAAACAGAATCTTCAACACAGGGAATGTACAATTGTTAAATAAGTAAAACGATTAAAATCCAAGAATAGTGAAAGAAACGATCACATGTTGTGGATTCTTTGTATGTCCCAAGGAAATTAACCTGTAATCAACACCCCGATCATCTTTTGACCAGTATTTGTGTTCCAATATGCAGGGGGAAAGGGGGGAGGCAATAAAGACTGCTTGTTCTTTAACACAGTCCATCCATCCAGGAAGGAGAGCCATCTCCCACATCAGCCTCAATACAGGGAAGGGACACCCATCGTTTCTCTTTTGTTCACCTGATAAACTGAAGACCCAAAGACACATCTTCCCCATCTTTTTCCCTTTCTTTTTGGTATGGAATGCACTGAATGTCTGTTTTTAAAAAGCTTTTCTTAGGAATAAAAAATTGGGGAACTGTTGGGAGGAGTGAGGCTAACAGCATTTTTTTAATAAAAAGAGTCCCATCACCTGGGATTAAAGCATTAACCCGTTTTGCATATTTACTTCATTTTTCAAAACTACAGCTAGAGAAAAAAAAATCTTACCTAAAAATAAATGACTTCTGAAAAGTCTCTGAGTAGGTCATCAGCAGCAAATATTTAAATTCATCTGGCTTCCCCTAATTTTTTTGCTCACACATGAAGAACTATGCTCAGCTCTCTCGTCTTTGTGTGACAGTAATTCAGGAGATCCAAATTCTCTGTGCTGATTGGTCTAGACCAGCAATTCTCACAAAGTGTCAGAGGCACACCCTTAAATATCACTAAAACACTTTCAAGCATTTCTAAGATAAAACCTCACATCTTTTGCCTTTCTCAATCCTTCTGACAAGCGTACAGTGCAATTTTCTAGAGACTGGGTGACATATACTATCCCAACAGATTATATTGCAAAAGCTGATATTAGAACCCAACTGTCTCCTTTAAGCCAGATATTAGAGAGCTTTGCAAAAGAAATGAAAGTCATCTTCTCATGGATACTTTTGTTCTGAAAGGGTAGTTTTTCAATGGGAACCTTATGTCCATTGAGATATTTGAAAGAATCAGCTTTAATATATTAAGTATGCGATATGATGTCAATAGATGCAAACCACATAAACCAAAGCTCTTTGAGGTTCTCATTCAATTTGCTCATGATGACGTATCGTGGCTTGAGACAGGAGCTCTGGACACCCAGGGGTCCGCAGTTCAAAACCACTGGCTGCTCCAAGGGAGAAAGAGCAGACTCTCTGTTCCAGGAAAGGGACAACGTCTCAGAAACACACGGAGCAGTTCTGTACTGCCCAATAGGGTTGCTCTGAGTCAGAATCGATTGGATGGCAGTGATTTTAGGTTTGTTGAGTATTTTCAGTGAAAATGTAGTCAGCAAAATAGATGTCTATGTTACAATTTCTCTACAAATATTTGGCTAGCTTTCAGGAGTCTTATTTTCCAGAATGTCAAGGATTCTGGGATTGTAAAGTCTGAGGACTGTCATTCAAGACAATTAACTCTAGGCAAATATTGTACCAGCCGAGTCTCAGTTTCCTGCTCTGTACATGGGAGATAATAAAGTCGGCTCTTTCTCACATTTAATAGGATGCAAAGTCAGGGTGAAATCATTTGCTAACCTGCAGCAACCAAAGAAACATAATCCATGATCAGTGCTACTCAAAGAAAGCATGATTTGTTCCTTTTTAAAGCAAGCATCCCAGCATCCAGGCTATCCAACTTCGTGGATTTTCAGCCTTTACTCTCTTCTATCAAAGGGAATCCGTTCCTCTGCAAGGAACCAAAGTGGGAGGGTAGTCTAGGAGGGATATGTCCCACTCTCTAAACGGATGTCTCTCCTGAGCATTTATCCCCACCCCTCCTCACTCACTGGAGAGCTAACGGTTTCTTCCCAAGGCAGACTTCCTCTCAGCCTAAAACAATCTCCGGTAAGTCTCACAAGGACCTGCTGCGGCACAGTCTCATTAGTACATTCTCGGAGAGGTCGCTAAGACACATTTCCCCAAGATGTTTTCAAAATCATGTCTAATGTATAATATAGATGGTTCTTATGGTTACCAACCTAGAATCAAGATGGATTGTTTGTTTGTCTGTCTGTCTGTTTTTAGTACAGTTAAAGCTTCTGGGTTCTCTGATTCTTATTTCACTGGCCTAGATAAAGACGGCAGTGGTGAAACCCCAGGTAAGATCCAAGGGGTCCATTTACAGAGACCTCAAGCTATTCATTATGCATCTCAGCAATGCAGAAAGGACTTCATGGGTAATGCAAACAAGCGATGCTCAAAATGAAGTCCTGAGAGATATATTAGAAAGGACAATGGTTTCAAACACTTTGGCCATGAAATGTAGCTAATAACCTCAAGAATAAGAAGCATTTTGCTCATACATGCCTCCTGTTTCATCAGTAAAACTGTCTCAAGGAATTTAGTTTTACTGGGCAATTACTAACCATCTGGGGCCTATCTTCTCCATAAGCAGAATAGAAAAATTCCCTTGACCACTGCTGGGGTCCTTCAGAAATTTCTGCGGAGGATGGCATCCCTGTGCAAACTGGAAGAAAAAAATAGCGGATCACAGTGATAGAATGGTGCTGTATGACCACAAGGAGAGAAGACGAACTATGTAATAATCCAGGCTGGAGATGGCAGCGGCCCAATAAGGGTTTCTTTCTCTGTATAGTGAAATCTCCTGTTTTCCAATGGCCGACAGTTCAGAAAGGGCCTGGATTATCACTTACTTTGCTTATTTTTGAAATTGGTTAAAAGTGGGTGTTGGTGGGAAAGCTGTTAAGAAAAAAAAAATAAGTGAGATGATTAGTTTAGATCCTATTTCCTTCTAACAGAACCTTCTCTCTTCCAAATAGTCTTTCTAGTGCATCTTTACTGGTTTTACTCATCACACACATAGTACATTCTGCCTCATAGTATACTGATTTTAGACCTGTTTTACATCTCCTACTGTACAGAGACTCTAAATTATCTACATATCCTTATAAGTTTCCTAAGGCCCTTTTCTTTAGGAGATGCTTAATTTAAATATGAAAGAGCTTCATGGGAAAATTTTCATGGGCAAATTCTATTATCTTTTTTTAAAAAATAAACTTTTTAAAGGGTGTGTGTGTGTGTGTTACATTAGGGACAATAGATGACAAATTGGGCTATTAATGTCAAGGTCAGCCATGTGAACTCACTAGCCAATCCTCAGGGGAATAATGAAACTCTCTGTTCCCATAATGATTTCCAGCCTCAGAAACCTGAGCAAGCAGTTTTATTTACTCCGTGCCCTCAGATCCCTATATGTAAGAATTGACTTGATTTAACTGATTGGGATTAGGCAATCAAATTAAGGAGAGAAGGACCAGAATCTCATCTTGGCCACATTAAATGGTTCCTACAACCTGGTAAAAATAACTTTAACTTTCTCTGGCTTGGTTTTCTCATATGTAAAATGAAGCTAAAACACACTTGACTCTCTCCTGACTGCTGTCGGGGGACGACACAGAGGACCCAAGCACTGTGACCTAAGGATGGTTACATGAAAACGGGGCATGCTTGTTCCTCCTTGTTTCTCCTTCACTGGTGTACAACTCTTCCACAAAAGTGCCTCTTTTTAAATGTTGAGGGTCACAAGCTAATGGTGTTAGGTATTTCTCAGGGTTGTGTGCATGCACTTTGTCCCACACTTGCTTCTGGGACCCGACTGTCTGATTCTATGGCACCTGGCACATTTCATCTTCATTCCCTGTGGCATTGCCTTTCATGAACCTAAGCTTTATGGGAAGAGTCACTGAGTGTGCATTATTTAAACTGGATGCCCAGTAGTTTGCAAAAGTATCAGTAGGTTGTGCTTATTATTTGTTGAATGAAATAGTTTTAACTCAATCACTCTGAATGGCACAGTTTGCATCAAAACCAGTTGTCTGGCTATAAGTGACTGTTCTCGATTCATTAAATGTATAGTAAGGGAAGCAAGCATTCACTGGAACCAATCCTACATCAAAACCAAACCCAGTGTCACTAAGTCCATTCTGAATCCTAGTGACCATAGCAGACAGACGAGAATGAGCCCAGAGGGTTCCCAAAGCTGTTGATCTTTAAGGAAGCGGACCACCACATCTTTCTCCAATGCAACAGTTGGGGGTGCAAAGGACTGGCTTTTGAGTTCACGGCTGCACACTTGGCCACTACACACCCTCCTGAACTTCTTGTATGTCTTCTATTAATCTCTGTATCTTCCACATCAGGGGCTCAAAATTTCAGTTTGCCTCAGAATTACCTGGAGCTCATATTTAAACTTTGAAGGCTGGACCCCAATGCTAGAATTTCTGATTCCAAAGATCATAATGAAGCTGGGGAACTTGCAGAACCAACAATGCTGGTGGGTTTCAGGGACACTGCTAAGACAACTATGGTTCTCCGTTGCCCACCAGAATGGCTTGCTCATATACCGTAAATTACCAAATGCCTTTTAGAAATGGGTGAGTATCATCTTGTGTCAAAATAGGCCAATTTTCCAAATTAATAATGGTAAATGAAAGCAGGGACAGACATGCAGTATAGCTTTGGATGATCATTATACATACCTCTGCTTGCTTCTGCCTGAACTGAACTTGCTTCATTGACCTCTGCAACCGCAGCGCCGATGTGTGCAGAGGTGGTCACCTCTAAGTTTACAGAACATCCCTGTTGCTTTCTGAAATAGTAAATAAATTAAAATAAAAAAGCTGTGGTGCAGTCTAAACTCAATAAGGAAGTTAAAATGGTATTTCCTTCACCCAGGAATGCCATGTCTTATGAGCATGTCTTAAGAATATAATTGATATCCCTTCAAATAGAATTGATATCCCCCTTAAGTCCATGTGATTATAGTTCATAATACAAAAACAAAACCACTCTAACAACCTGGCCAAAATTTCCTCTCTACTGGTCAATTTAAAAAATTGCCTACTAAACCATAAAGGGAAATAAGGGATAAATGGACGTCAGAAGAAACTCAGAAACTTGCTCTTGAACATAGAGTGGCTAAAGCAAATGGAGGGGGTGATGAAGTGACAAAGCTGAACCAAAAACTTGCAAAGGACAACCGAAAAAGATAAAGTTCAATATTCTAATGACATATGCAAAACCCTGGTGTAGTTAGAGAACAAAAAGAGAAGAACCCATTTGGCATTCCCTAAGCTGAAGAAATTGAAGGGAAAACCGTCAAGTCTCTATCTGAAATATTGATTCAAAGGGTAAAATATTGAACAATGCAAGAAGCATCAGAAGCAGATGGAAGGAATACACAGAGTCACTGTGGCAGAAAGAACTGGTCAGGGTTCAAGCATTTCCAGAGAGGGCATATGATCAAGAACAGGTGGTACTCCAGAAAAAACTCCACACTGTACTAAAATTGTTGGTACAAAACATGTTTCTAAGAATTGACAGCCTACCCACAGATATTTCAACCAACAAATACCGCATTGGAAGTACTCACTCATCTATGTTAAGAGATTTGGGAGACAGCTATCGGTTAAATATCAAAGACTATCCTTAATGTAAAACAAGTTTTTTTTTTTACTGAAGACAATTTAAAAAAGATTTCCAGTAGTACATCAAAATAAAACATCAGAAATACATGCTGGGTTCAGAACAGGGTGTGGAAGGAGGGCTATCATTGCAATGTGAGATGGAGGTTGACTGAAAAGAAGAAAATATTGGTATAAGAAAAATGTTTGGGCTGAGCTCCGGTGGTACCGTGGTTGTGTGAGGGACTGTAGCCCACGGGGTTGGCAGTTCAAATCCAGCAGCAGCTCTCCAGGAGTAAGGCTGGGCCTCCTACTCCCACCAGAGAGCAGTGATGCCCCCCCCAAAAAAATGTTTACCTGTGTTTTCATGACTATGCAAAGGCATTTGATTGGGTCATCTCAAACTATGGATAATATTGTGAAGAATGGGAATTTCAGAACTCGTCATTGTGCTCATATGGAACCTGTACGTGTATTGAGAGGCAGTTGCTTGAACACAACAAGAAGCTACTAGGTGGTTTAAAATCAAAGAAAGTATGAGTCAGGATTGTGTCCTTTCGCTGTGTTTTTTTTTCTCGCTGTACTTTTATATTGGGCAAACCCCCCCCCCAAATTATACTATTTGGGAAAAAAAAGTAGGTCTCAGAATGGGAGGAAGCATCAACATCCTGGGAAATACAGATGACAGACCAGACCTTGTTTACAGAAAGAGAAGATTTGCGGTACTTGTTGATGAAACTCGAAGACTGCAGTTGCTCAATAAGGACTACAGACAAAAATCATTACAACAGGACCAATAGGCAACATCATGACAACTAGTGAAAATGTCCAAGTTGTGAACAATACATTTTACTTGGATACACAATCAATGCCAAGGAAGACATATTTAAGAAATCAAACAACCTTATCCCATTGGGTAAACCTGTTGCCAAAGACGTCCCAGAAGTATTACAAGGCAAAGATGTCAACTTTGAGGAGTAAGATATGCCTGACCCAAACCAAGCAAGGTCTTTTCAATTACCTCATGTGCGTGTGAAAGCTGGACAATGACTAAGAAAGACAAAGGGATCATTATTACATTTGAACTATGTTTTTGGTGAAGAATGTTAAATAGATCACAAAGTGTCAGTAGAACAAACTAGCCCATTGTGGTAACTACATAATCTGTTGTCAATTTCAGAGAATTAAGAGTGAAGGACCGGAATTAAGCTGTCAATCGGGCTGCAGCTTAATGACCTCATTTGGAGGCACTATAGAGAAAAAGAGCTCACTGGAGGCAGGACACAGGCTCATTCCCTGTGAGGTACACTTGCCAGTAAGACACACGGAGCTATGCTATAGCCCTGTCACCAGGGCTTAGTTAGATTAAAGTGACCAGACGTCCCACTTTTTAACAATTTGTCCCATGTCCCGCGGTATTTTAAAATTAAAATAAATACATTACAGTACTATTTTTGCATTCTATGAATTTTTTTGTTGCTCCAGATAGAGCAAATTTTTAATAAAGAACAACATCCCCCCTACCCCTGGTCAATGATGTCCTGCTTAAAATCTGGTCACTTTAGCTTAGATACCTCTACTGCTACTGGATCCACAAGATTTTCCTCCCACAGGCCAATGAGTGATCTTCCTGCACCCAGCGTCATTGCATGTGTTGTCTGAAGAGGACTTTGGTAGAGGACATACGGGCTAGTATCAGACTTATGGACTTGATCATGACTGGGCTGGCATGTCTTCTCAATAGTCAATTGGTTTTGTATATAAAGCTCTTTCTTATACACATATGGGTGTCTATGAATTCGTTTCTCTAGTATACCCAGACTAACACACTGACCTTGCTATTAACAGCCTCACATTTACCATTACACCACGAGAGGTCCATGAATTGATGACCATTCAACACCAACTAACCACAAGAGAGACAGACTACAAAAACCCCATCTATAACTAGCAGCTGAACTGGTTTAGAACTGGTTTGGGGGCTTCATGGTTTCATCCAAGGACAGTTCCCTCTAAGAATCCTCATGTCCACACTACCAAAGCAGAAAACAGTCCAACTCAGCAATGACAAGTCTCTATCAAGGGATCACAAGACTGAGCCAGTGACCTTGCAGCTAGTCAGGGCGTCAGGCACTCTGTTTGCATAGTCTTAGAATTCTCCTCCAGTCACATGCAAAGTGACCAAAAATAGGAGAAAGCCATAATTATAGCCACCTTTAGTTCATATGCAAAACTCCCCTTTTCTCCAATCCCCCTGGATATGGGAAGAACCAAGTTGAAAAGCCAGCTCAAAATATTACCATTAACCTTGACTTGAACAAAGGGGTAACTGTGAGGGACTATCAGGCTTCAAGGATAAGGCTACAACTGAAAAAAATATGTGTTTATAAAATTGGATGAGTTCCTGCTAAAATGGTGGGTGGAGATTGTCAGAGATATTTCAATTATATTGTTTCATGTTACATATGGACAACCAAAGATTGTGAAAATTTCTCTCTTTAGAGAAAATTCACTTACATGTTCTGCTGAAAGTAAAGCGACCCCTGACGTGCCAACTGATGCTGTTGCTCTCGTACTTTAACTGTAAAATATAACAGAAGTTGTTATGCATCAGTCAGATGTCAGTGTTATTTCCTTGAAAGCCATTCAAGAATTCAAGAAAACCTGTACTTACCTGAAATAACCTGAGAGAGGACCAGTCTGAAATTGGGTTCGGGAAAGGCTTAAGCCACATTAGTCAAGAAATGCATGTTTAGAACTACATCTTGGATTACCGAGCCACAGTGACTGGCAGATATAAGCAGAGTTGCCTGATGGCGAGACTTGCAAAAAACACAGTCAATTGACTGCATCTGTGTTGCCTTGCTTTTCTATGGCTTCTCAATCAAGTTTGAGAGTTCATTCTCCCAGTTTTCAACAGCCTCCTGGATCTTGTCCTTTCTATCAATTTACCAAACTCTCTCGTCATAAATAGTAATGAAGTACACCCCATTCTTAGGTTGTGAATCTCTGGCTTATGGACAACTCCTACTTGCCCAATGGTATCTAAATGCGAAACAATTCAACCACTTACCACAAATTCCTCACCATAATCACCTCCACTTGCTGCACATGCAGCTTTCACATCCCTGGAAAGACTTTGAGTCTTTCTGTGCACTGAACCCCACTGCCACTGAGTCTGCTCTACTTTGCAGTGGGTCAATGCAGAGTTTGCAAGACTATCAAGCTGTAGAGGAGCAGACAGCTCCTTCTTCATCGTGCTTGCTAGGTTCTAGCTATCACCTTGCAGTTCGCAGCTCAACACCCAACACTGCAGTTAGCAGGGTGACACGTGCTGTTGTTTCTCGCATTTTAGGAAGACTCAGAAGGACCCAGGCAGACAAGGTACAACTGCTCCTGGGGGGTTTCTGTGACTGTCACTCACTACGGAATTCACTTGATGGCAGTGAGTGTGGGTGCGATTGTTTGTTGTTAGTAAGGCGAAATAAGAACCATACGCAGTGAAATAAGTGTCACTGAAATACTTACAGATCAGTAAGAAACAGAGCTCAGGGACTGCCTGGGACTGTCAGCTGCATGGCCTATTAAGGGCCACAAGATCTGAACCTATGGACTTCTACTGTACGTCCGGTTTGGAATAATTTATGCTTATATTTACCTGACATGAGTTCCTGTTGCTTCAACAAAATGGTTCTTATTTCTTTTAACCATATCATCTTCACATCCATATTTGGAGCCTGCCAATTTAAAAAGAATGGAGGTGACATTTTAAAGAGAGCATGTTTAATGGGAAGCTGATATTAAGGACTCAAGTGGAGAAGTGGATATGTGGAGAATGATAACAGAAGCAGACATGTGAAAGTGCTTAGCACAGTATATGTATTTATGTATTGTGAAAAACAATGTATGCGACCACAATAAAATAATTTTAATAAAAAGAGGATGTTTCTAAGGCAACAACCTTCATGAAGCCAACGAAGCATGATCTACAACCTAGAACCTTATCCTCCCTTGATAATCCTTTGAACCTTAAGATTGCCAAGGAGTAAATCAGTAGAGAAGGTGAAATGTCACCCAATCCATTTTGAAATGGCTCTTAAAGAAGGAAGTAACAACACTCAGCACGTGTGAAATATAATTTCGCTTTGCTTGGGGCGTTTTTTTTTTCCCCCATAGGAAAGTTTGTTAAAAATGCAAATCTTTCAGGCGCCGACAACCTCCTCAGGGATCATGCCTCTCACAAAGGCGAGAAGAAGAGAAAACCCAAGAAGAAGCACCTGGTGCCGAACTCTGAGTCCTACTTCATGGATGTCAAATGCCCTGGCTGCTATGAAAGCACCATGTTCTTCAGGCAAGCACAAATGGTCATTTTGTGTGTTGGCTGCTCTCCTGTCCTCTGTCAGCCTCCAGGAGGAAAAGTTAGGCTTACAGAAGGGTGCTCCTTCAGACAGAATCAGCACTGAAAGACCGTGAATCAAGATGTGTGGCAAGTGATTCTAATAAACCCGTTTTGGTATTTTTAAAATGTAAACCTTGTCATTAGAACTCCCTTTTAACTCATCTTGAATTGATTCTAGTTTTTTTTATTACTCTCTGATTTCTTTTCTATTGAGGATTTTCTGTTTTACTTGGTCACTGTTGTTGAGACCTTTTATGGATTTGGTCTGCTTTGTATCTTTTACTGTATAAAGAAGTCAGGATGAGTGGATATAGGAAGCCAGCACAACGATTACTAATTACCTGATGGCATGGAAGGAGAGGGGGAGAAAGAGGGAGGCAAGAGCGATGGGTACAAGAAAGAAGAAAATGTCATTTGTGGCAAGGACTGCATGACCCTTCTTAGTATGACTGAACTATTGAATTACATGTTTTTGTTGTTTTGTTTTTTGTGGGCATCACTGCCTCTGGTGGTCGTGGGCGCTACCCAGTGCCGCTCCTGAGAGCCACCGCTGCATTTGACTCCACCACTTACACCACCAGGGCACAGCCCATGTTATTTTTATTTTAAGTCAATCCTTTCATGTTTCATTTTGGCAAAATAGTGTAAGCGCTGCTGTAGATGGAAAGACAATGTTGAGTGACAGATGATAGAGTGCAAGGTTCCTAAAATAGTATCCCAAATAATGTAACAAACATTTGAAGTTTGCTACCCACAAATAGCAGAAATGAACCGAAACCATGAAAGCATCTTTTTTATGGATTGTAGCCATCAAGTACAGCATTAAACAAAAGAAACACTGAGCATTCTAAACAGATATCAAAATATGTTTGCCAGTTTACACTCCTGAGTCTTAAAATAGGCTATGGCATCTAGAATAAACAGTAAATGTCCAACCTGGATAATGTAAACTTCATCCTTTCTGCCGCCCCAGAGTTCAAACTTCCGGGCATCCCCTTTAACGTACTCAGTGACTCCAACGTCATTTATCTACAACACAGAAGTCAACATTTTCTTGAGTAATTTATTTTGAGCATGAAATTATACTGTATGCACTTCAGCATCTTCTACGTGAAACTGAATTACTTGTTTGCTTGGACAAAAGTAGACATTTCTGTCCTCTGTGAGTAGGAGATATCAAGTGCAATGGTTAACAAGAGTACTTAAAAGTTGGCACCATGCTCTGAGCATTCCAGGTCAGATCCCATGCTTCATCCCCAGGACGCGCAACAAATGCCATGTCTCTGCACACCCAAGTGCATGCGAGATAGATTTCTTATATCAGTGAACAGTGTGGTGTGGGGAGGCTTCAGAAAGTGAGTGGGAAAATGGAATTAAAAGAGAATGGGATTTTTCCGTGAACTTTTAAAAGTCCCCTAGCACTAACACCAATGAGTTTTGATGGCGTAGTGATTGCATTTGGGGCAGATCACTGCAAGGTCAATGGTTTTAAACCCCCAGCCACTCCATGGGAGAAAGAAGCAAATAGTCTCATCTTTTGACAGCAAAGTGACTGGTGAGCTCAAACTACTGACCTTGTGATTAGCAGTCCAAAGACTAGCGCACAATGCCAACAGGACTCTACCCTGTCCTAAAAGGAGCAGTATGACTTGAAATCACCCTCATGGCACAGTGGGCTTCTTGGGAAAACTCCTACCTAAATTATTTTACATGGCTATTTTTAATAGTTATTTAACAAGTTGGTTAACATTCCAATTTATTCCCTCCATAGAAATGACTTCAAGTGAGTTATCTCACTATGCTTCATTTCCCCATAGTCAAAATGAGAATAACAATAGCAGTGCCTCATTCACAGAAAGTTGCTACAATCCGTAAATGAGTTCACAATGGTATTTGTAAACACTCAGAACCCTTTCTGGCACAGAGTACCATCTGTATGCTTGCTTGTTGACTTACAAAGAAAAGAAAGGTAATTATGAACCGAGGAAATGGGGAAAACTCCCATCTTACCAAATCATCAACTGTGACTATAGAAGTTTTCTTTTGTCAACTTTACATATAGCTCATCCATACCCTAAACAATGGTCTACTGCCATCAAGACAATTCCCAACTGACAGAAAATCCATTGGGAAGAGTTCCTGAGACTTTACACCTTTATCGGAAGAGACAGCCTCACCTTTCTCCCAAGGATGGCTGGTGAGTCCGAACTGCTGGCCTTGCAGGTAGCAGGCCAACACATAACCAACATAACACCCCAAACCAAACCACACCAAGCTCATTGCGTGGAGTCAATTCCAACTCAGAGAGACCCTATATGACAGGGTAGAATTGCTCCTGGGGGAGTAGAAGGCCTCCTTTATCTCTTAAGAAGTAGCTGGTGGTTTCTAACTATGGGCCTTTCGTTTAGTAGCTCAA
Source organism: Nesogale talazaci (assembly GCA_004026705.1). Lineage (NCBI taxonomy): Eukaryota > Metazoa > Chordata > Mammalia > Afrosoricida > Tenrecidae > Nesogale > Nesogale talazaci. The sequence goes on along the minus strand of PVJH01004780.1, from coordinate 8,834 downwards.
GGTATAACCCATTCCGCGATCAAAGAAATTTCCATCTGTCTCAGTGGCATCAACATTTTACTTGCCAAGCAAACCTGGTCTAAAACCTTGTAGGCTTCCTCGATGATTTTTTTTCTTTTAAAGATATGAGGCATAATTGTCCCACATTATTGTCATATCCTTAAGACAAATCGGATTGATTATCTTCTTTCAAATATGTTATTTCTTGCCTCTATCTAGCAAGTCACCAAGTCCAACTCTTTCCAATTGAAATAGCTCTCACATCTATCTCAGCCCTCTCTGTTTCGATGGTAATCATTGTCATTTGTATTCTTATGACTTCATTATTTCATACCAGGCGCTCCTAAATCTAATGCTATCAAGAAATATTTTCTTGTTGTGCCCATCACTGTGATAAAATAAAGATCAATGAAACATCAATACCAACCAGAAATTCAACATGCAGTGTCTACAAGGGCCACCCCACAAATAAAATATGCATCCAGTGGATTTCACTTAAGGATGTCAATGTTCAACAAAGAAAGATAAAGTACCTTTCTCAAGAAAGAGGCATAGATGACAAATCCATGACTCTCCAGGAAAGTTAATTAGAGACAGAAAAGACCCCTGGAGAGGTCTGGGCAAGGAGGGAGACTGCTCGTCTCAAAAGGAGCCAAGGGGCATTTTGAAAACAGTTTGAGAGAAGCTGCAGGGAAAAGTCGATGTGGGAATGGCACAAGGACCTGACCCGAGGTCTGGGGCCCACGATGAAGAGCTTTGGGTCCCTAAACCCAGAGTGATTGCTAAGCAGGGCTTGCAGATCCAGTGCCCGCCTTAGCAGAAATGCCCCATCCCTATGTCGAGGGCCCTAGAGGCCCAGTGTTGGCCTCTTATCCTCAAGGTCGGCAGTTCAAAACTGCCAGTGGCTTCACAGGAGAAAGAATGACAGTCCTTGGGAATGCAGGGGGCACAGCAACCTAGTCCAATAGGGCTGCTTTGAGACAGAATTGACTCAGTGGCAGAGAGGTTTTCTTTTTCTTTTATTTTGATTATTTCAGGAGAAATTATCTGATCCTCTCCATTAAAACCAGTTGCTCGGGAAGGGGCCCCAACATGCTTCATGTTTCTGTCAGCCTATTCCCACCTGCTTTTCTGTAACCCTTCCTCCTGCCCTCCTGGTATCCATTTGAACTGATAAAGAAAACGAAACTTTTCCTCTTGTTCTCTCCCGCACCATGAACACTCTTGCCTGCCAAGGCCCGGAAGGCCACCCAGTCTCATTTGTGGCACGGGAAGAGTTTGCTAACAGATACCTGGGACTTGGGTAGGACACAGGCAAACTGCCTTGGGGAAGGACTGAGGGAAAAGGGGAAGGGAACATTCAAAGCCTTTAGCCAGCTCCCTAGCTCGCTTGCTCACGCCCGTCTCTCTCCTTACAAGGTGGCACTCGCTGCTTGATCTCCCTCCTAAATTAGAGTTCGGGTGGCTTCTAAAGAACATGATGTGTGGCTCAAGGAGTAAATCCTCACTTCGATGGAAAGTACATGAACCCTAAGTGTGGCAAATTATACTCCCCCACCACAAACATATACACACATGGGATATAAGGGAAGGACAGCTCGAGGAAAAATTCCAGTATCTTTTCATTCCAGTTTTTCATATAAGCTTGAAGCTTCCATATGTATCCACACATATGCATACACAACACTATTACACGACATCACTCAGGTGAACTTACATCCAAGAAGTTTTTAAAACTGTACGATGGAAATCTCTCGGAGCCTTCTCCGCCTTCCATGCGCTTCTTACAAAAAAGGATGGCTTCCTCATACAAGAAGAGGACACGCTGCATTGGCTTAAATCTAGCAAAGTCCTTCATTTTGGTAGTCCCTTTCCGGTGTCCCATCCAGACAGTGAACGGGCCTTGCAAGATCATCTTGCCCAGGTCACTCAAATTCCCCTGCAACAGAAATCCGAAAACATTAGACCAGGCAGAGCTTGACTCGGATCCCTGCTGTCTGCATTGCATTGTCGCACTGGAGCCATTCGAACCCTGCAGCATAAATGGTAGTGTCTCGACAACTTTAGTTACTAAGACGTTTTCGGTTCAAACACACTGTGTGTCACAAATGTGCGCAATCGGTGGAGGGGGTCGAAGTTGGAGAAACTCCGATTCCCTGGCCTCTGGTCTCCTTCTGGGAAGTCTGCCTGCTGGAGTCACATGCTCTAGCTCTTCCTCAGTTCTGTTTGGTGGCTGACAGATGCCAGTCCAAGCTCACCCACCGCACCCCACCCGTGGGTGGAGTTAATCTGTTACAAAGGCTGTCAATGGCACCAGCACCCCATATTTCCCCTCCCTCCCCACTCCCGCTGCCCCATGACCCCTTATCAATTTACAAACTGTCATCATACTGTCATCATGTACTGTCAGATGTGTCCCATCACCCACCTCCCTGCTTCCACACCCCAGAGAGGAGGGGAAATATGGGGAGCTGGTACCGGTGCCTAGGTAGAAGGAGGACGTTTCAGAATGATGATGGCAACAAATGTGCAAATGGGGTCTGCATACAATTGACGTATGTCTTGATGGCGATAAGTGTTGTTCGCGCCCCCAATAAAGTGATTTGTTTAAAAAGCTGATACTGAGGGCTCAAGTGAAAATGTTTTAGAAATTATGGTAACATATGTACAAATATGCTACAATTGATATATGAAATGTTATAAGAGCTGTTAGACCTCCCAATAAAATGACTAGCTGTTTAAAAATTAATAATAATAGAATAAAATTTTAAAAGGCTCTCAACTCTGAAGGCTTGATCTTTTTCTCGCCTATATCTATGCTGGCCTCGGGGAAGCCTGGGGGGAGTGGAAGTCACATGTTGGGATGATAAACTCAAGGTTCTGCAATTTGAAACCAGCAGCTCTTTTCAAAACAAAAGTGAGGCATTGTGTTCCCATAAAGAGTTACACTCTCAGAAGCTCACAGGGGCAGTTCTACCCTGACTGTAGGGACTCACTGAGTCAGAATCACTCCGCTGGCAGTGAAAAGAGATGCTGGACTAGACACAAGAGCCATTCAAAGCTAGTCTGTCTCCCAAACAGACCCCAACCTGCCTTCAGGCAGAAGTCCCCAGGTCTGCAGGTAGGCGCAGGCTTTGGGGACAATGGGACGTTGCATATCTATCTGGGGATGTAGCAGTAGGCAATATTCCATTTGCCATTACGATAGTCCCATTTGATTGACTCTCTCAGCATCTTATTTCTCCATTTTTTCCAGGAGGGGGAAAGGGGGTATGGAGAGGTTTACCCACCCCAAATCCCTGCAACAAAGAGGGGTCGCTTACCATGTAGCCAGTTACTGCTATTTGATGCATGGAGTCATTCACAGACTTCAGTAATTCCAGCATTGCGTCCAGTGCTGCCTTTAATTGCTCAGTCCCTTCACAGTCCTGGCTATATTTCAATAGCTCCTGTCATTAGAAACCAGGAATGGAATGTCGTATTATGTGGCTATTAATAGCTGGATTAAAATTATTAATTTTGGGCGAATACATTCAAGAGCGAATGCAAAGATAACATCACTTTTTTTTGAGTAAGCCCCTGGATCATGAACAAGTTCTGGTCTTCAGTCTTCAAGTCAAATTTGCACATAAGTTGGGACAGTTAGATGTGGTTCATATTTAACATCGAGTGAGGCAAATGTGTGTCTCAATGTACTTTTATAGTGTACACAGATATGCATAAAGGATTTTTCAAAACACTTCAAGCCATACTGAAACATCTTTAACAATACAATAAAAATAAAAGTCTTGATGCATGTCCCAATGTAGCACTCAAAGTAGCATCTATTTGTTCCTACAAAACACTATATGTACTCCCCAATTTTATACAATTGACTTTACAGGAGTTTGTGTAACTGCAAGTTATAGGTAACCCAAGGACTTCCTGTAATTTCATTTATGAACTCTTTGTTACATTAATACTGTATCTAATAACAATGTCAAAGTTAGAGAAGCAGAAGCGATAGAACAATAGAATGCAAAGGGCATTCGATGCTTTTGAACAGGGGGAAAAGTTTTAGGATACATTAGAGATTCGTTTGAAAAACACTTACACATGTGGCCATGCAAATGGTTAATGGGCTCAACTGATAACTAAAACATTGCTGATTGAGTCCATCCAAAAGTGCCTTGGAAGAAAGGCCTGGTGATCTACTTCCCCCCAAGCCAGCCATTGAAAACCACTTTATGGAACACAGTTTTAAGCTGACACCACGTTGATCACCATGAATTGTAATTTCCCTTTTTCAGAGAGACAGTCCATATGAAGTTCTCCCTCAAAGCTCTAAGAAATGTTGGTCTCTTTTGATCTCAGCAATAGTAAAAGTTCTCCAGTGTAATCTTCTGTATACATCAAGTATGACGTCTATGAAAAATTAAATGGGTAAAATGGTTCATGCTAGTCTCAGTTTGGCATCTTGGCCTGAAGTCCTTGTACCATAGCACATCGGATGGATTTTATTAGGAAACTCAGCCTGCCTCCTTATCAACCCTACCTCTTTCTAGTGCTTCCTAGACAGCGGGACCCTTCACAGCTTTGTTCTATTTCACCCAAAGAAGTAAGACTGAAAGGAACGCAGAATGTAATTACCTTCAGCAGTAACTGATATTTCGTGATTCGCTGCACTGGCTTGAGTAAGTAGGAGTCCAGTCCAAGTCTGTGTTTTAATTTCTTTTGACATTCCTGTTATGAAAAGAGAATTATCAATGCATTTCCATTAAGCATGTTCCTTTGATGGTGCCCACTGGTGAACAATGAGCACCTGCTGCACGAGTATTCCTTACGTCTCAAAGAAAATATACCAGGCAATGGGTTACTTCTGCTTGTGGCACAGACGTATGAGAATAAAAACTGCAGTCAATTTTACTTCATGGGTGTGGAAAACAGAAAATCCCTGGGGAAAAAGGCAAAAGGAATTGCCAAGTAGACATTCACATTAAAGTGCAAAGCTTAAAAAGTGAGAAAGCAACGACTGGCCGAATATAGATGGACATGATTTTTTTTAAATCCACTTATATGTTTTCTAAATAAATAAAATAGGTTCGCAGATCAAAGACTAGAAGAAAAAAATAGTTTACACTGAATAAATAAGACTGGGTTTGACAGCAGTTTTGCTTTGTTTTGTGTAAGTATCACCAAAAACAAGCACAACCATCTCAGGTCAAATTATATTTCATCAAGAGTATTGGCTGACTGCCACAATAAGTGAAAGAACCATGGTGTTGGGTCCTGGAAACATTGCTGAGTTCTAAACTAGAGCAAGATGGAACTGAGTAGGATGAAATGTTCATACATGTACACATGTAGAACACAAAGAGAGGTGGGTTTATACCTCTGGAAAAACTCGGGCTCTTCCACTGAAGATGGGTAAAATCTCATATACAATCTAATTCAAATATAAACAAGTCATCAACTTATGGTTCAAGATGGCAAAGTGATACAGGTATCTCCCACAGTAGCCAAGAAATTAAAAAAAAGTGTTCCCATCGGCTTTCAGAGTGAAGAAAGAATAATAAAGTCAGCCACAAAGGAACAAATATCAGAACGAGGGTCCAATTTCTCAACAGCAACACTGGAAGATAGAAAGTCAATGGAAGAAAAGCCATTCCTATCTAAAATCCCATACCAAGCAAAATGTCCTTTGCCAGGGACTGGTCAAGCTAGAGGGTCCTTGACAAAGAGGAAGAGCCTCAGCACAATGGATCGGCGCAGTGATTGTGATAACGGGCTCCGACATGGATTGACAGCATTTGGCTCTGAAGCACAGTGGGCTATGCACAGAACTGCAAACCTCAAGTCAGTGGTTCAAAGCTACCAGTGACTCTGAGGGAGAACAATGAACCCGTCGGCTTCATAACGATTTAACGTTTCAAAACGCAAAAAGGCACATCTACCCTCTCTGAGAGGGTCGCGATCAGTTGGAATTGACCCAATGGCAGTGAAGGAGTGAATAAAGGAAGGAGTGAGTGAGTGAGTGAGTGAGTGAGTGAGTGATGAGGTGGAGCTGGTTCCAGGGCACTGAACAGCAGCGTATAGAAAATTAAGTCACAAATGAGGCAATTTCAAGAAAAACAAAAAGGGAAGGAAAGTCAATCATGCCACGTGATTTGTCTGAGAATAGAATTTAAATAGTCTTAATAACTTAACCCTGATCATCAATAATCAAAATTATAGCATGATGAGACTGAAAGATTTGGAGCAGTGGGAGAGTGAATTGCCAATGTCGTGAAAATGAAGAAATACCTATTAGCATGTTATTTGGAGACATGGAGGAAATAGCAAAAGACACAGCTAAAAGCAGTTATTTCTGGGGAACAGCAATCATATGTCTATGCATGCACATGTGTGATTGGGAGAGTAGAGTTCCTCTGTGTGCTCTACGCATACATAAATTACACAAAGTAGTTATATCCAATAGATCCAATACTGTACTAAGCACTATACCTGGAAAAAGGCACACTCAGAACACTTCTTCCAAATTTTCTCTGATTTGGGCTTATTCTGACAATATTTGGCATACATCTGAAATTCCTTCTTCTGTGGTAAAAACAAAAAAAAATCAACCATGTTACCAATTTGTGAACAGGCGCTTGTGCTATCAAGGAAGGCTCTCCACGAGAGTAGGTGTGGCCGAGCAGCGTCATGTCTCAACCCCTAAATTGCCTGCTGCCTCCGAGCTGGACCAGGGACCTTCCTTACATTGCAAGGGCAGCCCAAGTGCAACACTCCCTTAACTCACCCTCTCCAGGAAGCAGCGTCCCACTTGTCCTGGGGCGTTCTGACAATTATCCAGGCTGTTCATGAAAATGCTGTCAACATTTCAGGGACAAGAAGATGCCATAATTATAAGTACAGCATAAGAAATTGGTCACTCGAGTTGTAAAATAGCATAACCAAATCTTCGATTCAACAATTACATACTTATTGTGGAACTCATAGATCTCTGCCATATTTCCAAAGAGAACATCCTTGTTATTTCTCAGGATAGCTGGCATAAGATCATACATGTCCGGATTATCCATCTCCGCTCTGTAGCCCTAGACAAAATAAGACAGGTATTCATTTGTAAACATGGTTACATTCAATTCTATGTTGGCCAACAAAGGTGTTATAGGTACAGCCCAACCAATAGGGGTTTGGGGGAGGAAGCTTTTTGTCATTTTTCACATTGAGAGACCCAAATTCCCAAAGCCATCCCCTTGTTTTCATTTAAAGCAGGGTAAAAAAGAAAGCAGATTTCTAGTTAGTCTGTGGAATAAAGTGCCGGCCTATTGGTCTTCATAGTAGTTTGTAGTGCAGAGAACCAAAATATAGAAAACAAATGTGAAAAAAATTAGCGTAGGCTGACTGTTCCTTAAACTCGCAGGAAGAGCTGTGGCTCCTTCCAGAACCAAGGTGCATCCCGTCCTCAGTTATTGAGGACGCCACCTGGGAAAAGTTATCCCAATCTTCTGCCTCTCTCAGAGAGTAGCTCTTCTCTTTTGTATTACATTCTAAATCAATCCGTCTCACTACCGAAGGGCAGTCAAGACGCTCTGTGATTGCCCAGCACTCACAGGAGCCAAGAGAAGCAGAAGACGTCCCTCAACCCTGCGAATGAACAGGGCAGGCACAGCTGGGGACCACACACTTGGAATCACTCACCAGCAAAGCCGCAAACAGCTCTCGAACGTACACTCTCTCAGACTGGATCAGTTCATTTAGGACATGGCTAGAGTACAGAGAAAGGTGATATTGATCCATTATTTGATTGCCTCCTTATTGCCATATGACCACAAGAATGATTTGGAACGGTCTGCAGTAAAAGCATGTAAATCTGCAGGAAATGTCAAGTTGTCTTTGTGGTTTTGTCATCAAAATGGGGAATGAATTTCCTGGTATCTAACTCACAAAGCTCCGGCATCAATTTGCTAAAAGCTCACAAGGTTTATTTGTGAAGTTGAGGATTTGGGAGGGAGGGTGTGACAGCACAGTTTCCGATCTATTGTTCCCACCCTCAAAAAAAAAAAGATAGCATTATGCACCTTTTTCCCCTTGTCCTGAAAATTTTTAAGTGGATTGATTTTTCTGGTCTGCCCAAGTAGAGAGAATGTGTAAGTTTCTGATAGAATTTTGTTCCCTGTCTCTGAAATATACAATATACCCTCTGTCCATGGGATCTTCAGTTGGCATCATATTTAAAATTCATTGCCTCATTTTCCAATAGAAATAACCCAGTATAAATTTAACTTCTAATTCTGGCCTCTTAAAAGATTCTTTTAAAAACATGTTTAAGCATTTAAGACTATTTACATATATTCAAATGTACATTTATCTGTTCTATTTTGAGCATTTAACATTTAAAAGTTTGGGAATATACATACGATGTATATATCCTATATTTTAAGCATTTAAGTATTGCAATATACTCATATGTATACACATATATATGTGTGTATGTCTATACACATATGAAAGGGCTTCAACAAGTTTCTGGAAAAAGGAAAAAGATAATAGAATTTTCTCACAAACTTGCAGGCCCGTTATAGATCCATAAAACTTTCACACAAATATCAGCTACATACTCACAACTTTGTGACATCCACTTAAATGTTGACTACTCACACGTCTAGAAGCTTAGTACCATGTGACCAAAGTGACCCATTATTGCTAACATCTATTAAAATTATATTGTTTCTCTTTATAGTTCATAACTCCATTCATTCTCACTCCATTTGCTAAAGAGGAGACTGGAATTCTGTAAATGCCCAGTTACTCTTTGCTCAAGTCTCTAACCAAGAACGGCTTGACCAGCC